>CAUYRH010112027.1:0-128278 GCA_963574655.1 Perodicticus potto
CCGCCCACCTACCCCGGGTGCCCGCTTGTGGATATGTAAAAAAAAAAAAAAAAAAAAAAAAAAAAAAAAAAAAAAAAATATTTTGTTAGCACTGTGTGTTGAGATGAACTCTTTTGCACGATGTAAATCATTTCAACACAAAAGCATTTTTAGAGACAAACAGTAGAACAATCCCCTTTCTTTTATGGAATTATAGTCCCAGGAGAGAGTTGTGTTGCTTTGTGTTAACATCCAAAATAAAAACTTGAGAAGCCCATAGTGTGGCTGTTTCTGCCTCCTTTTAAGAATTTTACTGGTCCAGAAATCTACATGCCTGCAGAGTGCTGCTCTAGAGCTTGGCTTGCATTATTCACTGCTCTCCAATATTCTTCATGGCATGGCGTGGAATGCTGTAAAGACAGCAATGTTTGTATAGCCAATTAGATGACACTGCTAGCGTCTGAAGGCGACTAGCCCTGAAGCTCTGGCGGACTCCAGGATGAAGGGATCGCTATCTTGGAACCCCTCCCTGCTATGAGCCAGAAAAGTGTACCATGATCCATAGGCTGGGAAACTCTACTTCCATGCACAAGAGTGCCAAGACCTGCTTTAACCATGATTGGAAACATCCGCTTGAAAAAAGCCATCCAGCATATGTCTGACACATTATGGACTGGTACATTAATACCTTAATAGAGGTTTAGGGATCCCTGTGTGTTTGTGATCGTGGCAAAAACCGGTGCAGTGACCAACCTCTCTAACATGTTTCCATTTGCGTCATAACTCAGCACAACACTTGTCCTGAGGGGTCTTGAGTTGTAACAAGGTTAACAACGAGGCAGACTCCTACAGGACCATACAGAGCCCGCTCAGAGGCTAAGGTTCTGTCTCTGGCTTTTGTGATTTAGTACAACTTGAATGGATTGAGTTAAGGCAAGAAAAGGAATCTGAAAACAGAAGCCTGGAAAGGAGGAGTTAACCCAGTTTAATCCAAACTATTTTAATGAAGTAATATTTCATGTTTAAAGCTTGAAGTTCTGAAGTTTATTTAAATTTATTAAAATGGCTTTATTAAGAGGCTGCTCTAATAGAGAGGAAAGAGTACCAACTGAAAAAAGAAGATAAAAGAGGTGTCTTCACCCTCCTGGGACATTGGAATAGCCTGGTGAGCTTCTTAAAAACCCAGATAGCTGGCTGGGCACTGGTGGCTCAACGGGCTAAGGAACCAGCCACGTACACCTGAGCTGGCAGGTTCGAATCCGGCCCGACAAACAACAATGACGGCTGCAACCAAAAAAAAAAAAAATGGCCAGGCGTTGTGGCAGGCGCCTATACTTCCAGCTACTCGGGAGGCAGAGACAGGAGACTCGCTTGAGCCCAGGAATTTGAGGTTGCTGTGAGCTGTGATGCTATGGCACTCTACCAAGGGTGACAGCTTGTCTCAAAAAAACCCCCCAAAACCCAGATACCTGGTCTGTGTCCCAAAGAGACTGAGACTCAGTTGGTCTGGCTTTCTATTTTTCAAAGCCCCCACCCAGGCAAGTCTCATGGGCCACCCCATACTGAGGCTCAGAATCAGATGATAGTAAAAAACTGAGAAGTAGAAAGACCTTTACAGGGAAGAGAGACTCGTTTTATGATGTAACTCCTATAATTTCCTTTCTGTCCTGTCCTCCTAATTTCCCACACAGTTAACTCATTCTATATGGAGTGGAATTTTTGTTTTTGTGTTTTGCTTTTTTTCCCTTGGAAATTCTGTGACCTCATTCTTTCTGTCGCTCAGCAAGGACCCACATTCCTGAGGTTGGCATAAGAAAAGGAACTGGAAAGTATCTGTGTGAACACATGGGAGGGTGACACTGATTGAGAGTGTGCTTCCTTTCTTTCTGAAGCAGAATAATACCGTTTTGTGTCATTTCTCAGTCTAGATTAATCGTGTCTTTGCTTCCTTAACTTGAGCACCTCAGACCTCCCTCCATGGACTGAATTTCTTCATTGTGTGCTAGGGAATGTATAGTCCAGTCCTTGGGCCATTGCTTAATTCCAGATCCCCATTCCAACTTCTTTCTCTATAAGACAAATGTGATAGTCAAAATAAGAGCATGGAAATAAGATGATTTTACAGCCCTCGATAGATGTAGGCCTTTAAATTGACGCTGAGATTTGTAAGATTCAGTTAATGTGATCCTAGAGAAGGTAAAACGGCTCAGGTTCAAGGGTCCTCATAACAACAGTTCTCCTGGTCACCATGTTAAGAATGTATATAAAAGAGACTAGACAGACGTTCAAAAATATTCTCAATTATGTATGCCTACCTGGAATTTCTAAGACTCAATTCTGTATTTTCCATGAAACCATGAAGTTTGTGATTCCTCCAAGAAGTCAAATGACTCACATCAATGAAGGCGGTAAATATGTTCGGCCAAAACACCATTGGAAACATCTTCGTCAGCAGGGAGCAGAAGTTATATTAATTAAAATGTACTGAAGAGGTACAGGGTGCACTCCCCACGAGTCACAAAACTATTTTAATCCTAATTAAGGATATTTCCTCCTGGCATCTTGTAACAGAGTCTGTGGCATTTTTAGAAGGACAGTCAGCAGACTCAGATCAGACCCCTCAAGCTAGGGGTTGGGCATGTTTTGATAGAAAGCTACCACTTTAGTTAATTGACATGTATTCCACCTTTTTTCCATGTGCGGAGAAGATTAGGACTTTTCCTAACCAGAGTGAATGGATCAGAAACAGATAAAACTTGGGTAGAAGAGAGAAGGACTTGAGACGAAGAGATAATCAGCGACCCAGTGGAGGAAGAGTACGATTAGACGGAAGGGGTTGTGTTCAGGCGGGAAAAATGGCGGGCACCGACACCATTGCTCTGAGGTCTGATGCCTTCATGTACAGACCCTTGTTGGGGCAGATAAGATAACATCAGGAATTTTAGCCTAAGACCTAGACAAATTCATTAGTTTGAGGGTAATGTGGTGATGTGCTGTGGAAGTTAAGTGTTTTCTATGTGGATTTTGAAAATCAAATAAAGCTGTTGAGACATCTTCTCATCTTATCACATGTGTAGAGTGAGTGCAAATCTTTGGACATGATTGTGAGTCAACATATTTGCCATCATCAAGTATTTCATCATTAATGCTTTTAGGCATGAGTGCAGAGATGACCCTGTCATCATTGGAAAGGGCAAGTTCAATAACCCAGGGTGAATAAATACAAGGTAGCTGCCTGTCCTCTGGACCTCATACTCCTGGTGAGCCATTAGTTTTCAAAGGGCAAATGCTGGGCTCATTCTCCACATCTGAAATTGATTTAAAAGGAAAGAATTTGGGTACAAATTTAGAGATTAAGTGTTAGAGCTCCTTTAAAAGACTTTCCTGAACGAGAAAGGAAACGATCAAAACTACTATGGTTTTTTGTTTGTTGGTTGGTTTGGTGGCGATGTAGAATATTAAGGTTGTGAGTATGAAATCCTTTTTTCTTTTCAACTTTAAAGTTGGAAGAACATATAATGAGACTGGTTTGCACTGGCAGCAGCAGAACTGACATTTGGGAGAGGAGAGAGAAGTTAGCATCTAGCTGGGGGACCAGATCTGAGTTTGTTTAGTTCGACCAGGAAGCAGCGAGTGCTGTAGGTTTGGGTCTACTGTCTGGGTGCACCCTTATTTAACACTCTCTAGAGCAGAACCCAGAAAATAGGCATGTAGGACAAACATCAATCCACATGTATAGCTCTGTCAATAAAAGACCAATAAACCGGCAGCTTAATAGGACATTAGGCCATAGATTACTCCAATCGGCTCAACATATTGATTCCTGAGTGTTCTCCATTTTGTTTACCAGAAACAAGTTTATTCTTTTTTTAATTACTTTGCCAACTTATTGCCGTATTCCATGGTCTTTGCAATATACGGTTTCACATTGTAGGAAATGCTCTACCACAATTAATACTGAGTTGGTTATTGTTCGTTTATTTCATAGGATCGAAATAACGTTGACCAACTTCATGTTGTCAGATATAAAGTTGGGGGCTGCACAACGGTGGATAGATAGATGCAAAATTGTTGCAAGGGGGCTTTAGCCTGGATTTGATCTAAATACATCTCAAAAAATTGTAAAATAGAATCTACCAGCTAAAACTAATGAGCACAAAACTGCATTGATTTGGCCCAGGGTGGACAAATAGAACATCTGGCGTATTTGGCACCAATGACACAGCTGGCATTGTTGGAAACGTTTCTGCAGAAGGTACAGATGCAGAAATGGGAGAATTGGTACAAACAGTGCAGATGGAACAGTTGGAACAGATGACAGTGGGCAGAGCTGGCGATGCTGGCACAGGTGTCATAACCTCAACAGCTGGCACAAGTTGTGACAATCCTGGGATTTCTTAGTACAAGGCACATGTTCATTTTGGCTTTGGCTGCAGAGAGATAAGAGCATTTTATAATTAGTAAATGTGCCATTTAAAAAAGAACTTTTTCCCCTCCATCCTTAAGGACATCCACCTCCAACTGTTAAAGCTTGGAATATGGAGCATTTTTGCAAATTAGAATTTCCCCAAGAAAGTCATAATTGATAAATCCAGATTTCATAGAAGAGGCAATTAGATATTTTTGTTCTGATACAGCTAAAATTCATGAATGGAATTTCTTCATAGGAGTTTTGTGGAAAATAAAGGTTGGATGTTTGGAAATGAAAGTACACTTTGCATTTACACCAACATTTATTTGTTATCAAATTAGAGGGTTATTTGTTTCTAAAGGATCATGAATCTCTCCCAATTGTAAAAAATTTTCTGTAGAATCACACTTGAAGATATGGTACAGAATTGGAAACTTGTCTACAGAACAGGTTGGGAAAAGAGAAAAAATGCTGGAATACAAAATATGGAGAAATCATGATATTGCCACTTTCAAATACCAATGGGACTTGGCTCTAATTTCATCTAAAATCCTATAATTTGGGCTTGAATTAAAATACAATATAGTATAATCTTTTGGGCAATGACATTTAATGCCAGATGAAAAATTGAAAGAACAAAGCAAACTAGTATGTTTCTTAGTGGCTAGAAATTACTATTTTCTTCTAATATTTTTATGGTAACTAAAGTCTGTTCATATCATGGGAAAGCTAAAAGCTATTACCTAGTTACAAAATAATAAAAACATAACAAAGGATAAATAATGGATTCTAACTTTATATTCCCTTGACATAATAAGTGTTCCAAAATTTCTTATTGAAAAAATGAACCCTAGAGTCTCAGAAATATCAATAACTTTTAAGAAACCAAATAACCATCCTTGGTATTAGTCTTCTATTAGAAGAAAACAAAGTGAATCTTGCCTTAGTCTTCCTTAAAGCCTTGAACTTTATGTTTCCATTATAATCAACTTCCTCCTCCCCAGAGAATTTACAGATGAGAAAAACTATTAATAGTTGGAAATAGCCTACTCTGTGTCCCCAAGTAAATCTAAATTTGTTTAGGTTTTCCGTTTTATATTGAACTAATATCTGCATGCTAAATCAGTTTCTGTTCATAATCAATGGAACACAGTGAATGTGTTACATGTGTTTTGAGACTTTTTGGGAAACCCCTACAATAAGGGTTAATTAATTCTCACTGGAGGTCAAGTTCATGACCATTAAAAACATGGTATCTTTGTTTCCAGATGGCTCTGTATATTGTTACCTATGTTTAATAAAAATAATTGCTTAAAAACATTTAAACATATCTGATTTCATTTCTTCATTACTTCTACTTTGTTACAACCTCATGTTGAACCCAACAAAACTCTTCTCATTATTCAGCACTTTAGTTCTATCATTTCACTTTAGTTCATTTCTTGACTGAGCTGACAAAAATGTTTCTGCTTAAAACAGATAAAATACATTAATTTGTTAACTGTACTTTTGTGACAGAGATCAAGTAAGAGATGGAGGAGGAGGTGAGAGGACTTACTGTTCCCTTTGGGCACAAGGAGGATGACAGATGAATCAGTTTCAATGAATAGGCTGGAAATGTCCACTGTATGTGTCTTCACTCGGTCAGAAACACCACTTTGTAGCTGAAACGCAAGTGAACATTGCTTCTAATCAATAAATACTTTATGGAAAATGATCAGTATGAGAGAGTAACAAATAGGGGTATTTCTAGGCGTTGGCATTTGAGGGGTTGGCAAAAGTTTTTCTGAAGAATGAGGATGAGGGTGAGTCATTCCTTTGAGCCTCTGCCTTCCTCAGGAATTAATTGAAAATTAAGCTTGAAAGATGCAATCTGCTGCAGCAATTTCATTCCTCTATCATTGTCTCCGCCTCTGTCTATTTCTAAGCACATTGAACTTTCCAATTTATTGGCATCTCATCTTATGTAAATGCCCTTTTCCTTCTCTTAGCTCCACGACATCAGGAT
This sequence comes from Perodicticus potto, assembly GCA_963574655.1. Classification (NCBI taxonomy): domain Eukaryota; kingdom Metazoa; phylum Chordata; class Mammalia; order Primates; family Lorisidae; genus Perodicticus; species Perodicticus potto. The sequence goes on from CAUYRH010112027.1 coordinate 6,399, forward strand.
GTGCTGTCTTCCACCCTTCAAACAGTTGCTCAGCATTATGCCTCTCTGCTGTCCCCAGAGGGCTTTGGAGCTCTGCGTGAGCTGGGATTTATGGGGGTGGGAGGTAATCAGGGGCTCTTTCAGGTGGGACAGCTTCTCTTCTCTGCACATGGCAACCTGGGATACATTATTTTTGTAGGCTTAAAAAAAAAAGTATTATGTTGGAGAAGTGAGCACAAATAAAGCCTAAAATAAAACCATTTACAAATTCAAAGCCAAAGTCAAAGGGAAATTTATATATTAATTTCAGGATATCATCTCCTTCCATTTTCTGTGAATTCTCCTGATGTAGCAGTTAATAAGACCCCAGCTCCAGCTCCTCTTGGCAGTGGTAAGCATCAACTCATGCCCTGAACACAGCACCCAGTTGCATTAGTGACGGACTTGTTTGTGTGAAGGCATCATTTTCCCTCCCCAATCCCACTGTGGAGGGTGGTGTGATAATTATCCAGATGCAATCACATAGCTATAAGGCAACTCATCTCATTAGTATATTGGAAGTGGGCAAAGAAGAAAGGCAAGATGGGTGAGAATTAGTGTTTTGTTTTTTGTTTGTTTGTTTGTTTATTTATTTAATTTTTGCAAGGTGAATGAATGTATCAGTGACCGAACACAGTCCCCTCCGGGGCAAGGTGAATGAGTCTATCAATGAATGGACACAGTCCATTCATGGAATTGAGGCCCAGGAAATTCACATGGAACTGACCTAGGCATAGGAAACGGGGGTTCCACATTTAGTCCCAAGTGCAAAATGAAGGAGACACCAAGGCACAGGTGTCTCCTCGGCAGTTGTCCAGCCTTTTTGACTGTTGGAGCCTCTGGTGGGCGTTGTAGGTCCCCCTCCTTGCCTGTCATCCAGCCCACTGGCTCTTCAGCTGGCTGCCGCGGCACCAACACCACTAAGGAGGAGGCGGCAGGTCCACCGGCTCCGCTGAGCTGGTTAGGGCGCCAGATGTCCTGCATCTACTCTCCCTCTCCGAGTAGAAACCCCAACTGCGGTTAGGGAAAAGGGGCGAAGACTCGATCTAACTGCTTCCCACATGTACATTTTTAATCATAGGGAACAAGCACTAGAAAGTAAATAAATGACAAAGAAGTTGAAAAACTAATTTGCACATTTAAAATCAATGTTTTCACTTTTGATGTTGAAGATATTAATTTTAGGGTTAATTATAGCCACCCCTTAGAGACAAAGCTGTTCAAAGGTACATCACAGCTGACTGTCAGGCATAGATGCCTCGGAGGAGATAGATTCAGCCTCAACAGCCTGTTGACTGTGTTCCACCCAGGACATAGAAAGTGTGAAAACGCAATTGCAAAAAAAAAAAAAAGCATTAAATTAAACCATGTTTTGTTTTTTTTTAACATTTTGATCTTTTGTCCTGGGGAACTCAAATTTACCTTTGTCTTTACTGGTTAAAATATTTACCTAGAAATAAAGAAACTTATTAAATAAATGAATAATATAAACAAGACTTAAGAATAATGTTTAAGAATTCAAGCAAGCAAAATAGCACCTTCAGGTATTTCTGTAACGTATGCTGTAAGCCCTCAATAAAAATGTATTAAATATTAATGTCTTGTTAAAATGCCGTTTACATACAATGGTAACATGAGTTTAGTTACAAATATTTTTATTGATTTATTAAGATGATAAAATCTACCAAGGATGTTGTAGACCTGCTGGGAAGAATTAGAATGAAATAATCCTAGTTTTTTTCGGTCCATCCCTACTTCAGACAGGCCTTTCTGGTTGTTCTGAATTGGTGCCAGATAGGCACTTAAGTTGGATTTCAGAATCATCTATTTTCTTTGTATGTGTTTAGAAATAAGAGTGATTTTGGTATAGCTCTAACTGAACCTCTGGGAAGGGCCCATTCATCTGGCTATTGAGTAAATACTTGCTGAGGGTCTTCTAGATGCCAGGTACTGCTCTTGTTGCTTGGAATATATCAGTAAACAAAGTGAGGGGGAGACACAGCTCCTTTACCTCAAAGAGCTTCTATTTTAGGAATGATGATTTTTAGTCATTTAATCATTGCTGTTTTTGTAACCTGTCCACTCCACCCATGAACTGAATACTTTCAACTTGAAAATCTAAACTATGTGCCCTAAGGATGGGCAAGTCCCAGGCCAGTTTCTACCCTTGTTTTTTCTCCTGCTATAAAACAGCAGCCTCCTTCCTCAGGAGCTGATGGAATTGGTGGCTGAGGAAGGAGGCCAGTGTGCTCAGGGACGCAGGTGAGGCTGCGCCCCAGCACAGTCTGTCGGGGATCAGAGTCCATCCCTGGGAGACAAAGGAGGAGGAGAGAGGGGATTCTTAGTGCTCCCCACCCATCTTCCTTCCTCACAGATAGGATCACTGCAAGGGCAGAGCAGTTCTCAGAGGGGTTCTGGCCCGTTTCTTTCACTCTGCTTATTTTCCCATAGGCTAGTACCTCCCAGAACCCAGGCTGTGAGTTTTTTCAATGCAGAGAGCTGTTTACCAAGCATGTCTTGAGGAAAAGGATGAAAGGAAAGGAAACCTACAAGAGAGTGATTCTACTAGCATCATCCAATTTTGGTTCAAAGCTCAAAGTTGCCTCTATCTTATCAGTAAGCGGATAATAGGAACTTATACTGTAGTTGCATAACCTTATATCTCGTAACTATATTATCATGCAATAGCGCAAACATTTGCATGGTGGTGAACAGCTTTCCATAGTTCATATCAGGTCAGTTGTCTCCTTTGACTCCAGCTGGAATGTCCTGAGGCAGAAGAGATAACTCCATCTCATAGAAGAACTAACCCAGGATTCTAAAGAATTTGCCCAAAGTCATAAAGAAAGTGTCCAAAATAAGACTTCAACCCTAACCCTGTGATATCAAGGCCAGCGATCCTCCTAACAGGTCACACTATTTTACCCTAATTATCTTAACTCACACAACAAATGAAATAAGCCGGTGAGTGTCACCCTGTTCCCGGTGCTACAAACGGGAGAACTGAGATGAGAGGTTAATGCCTTGCCTTGGATTGCTGGGGTGGTGGCAGAACTGGGATTCAAAACCACGTCACTTGAATTGAATCTAAGTCTTTCTGCTGACTCACCTTGTTAATATGTCAGGAACCATCACCCACCTCCCCAACACACACATACACTGTCATTCTCAGCGCCCATCACCCGGTAAACTAGTTGAGGATTCTGAGTCTGAGCCTGGTCCAGAAGCTTACTATATTGGTAAAGTGAAGTTTTGGTACGTGCTGCGTTACTGTGTGCACTCTTTTCTTTTAGTGTTGATGAGAGATCCCTTGAAAATTTATCATTATTCTGAAGGTTTCTTTCCTGTTGCTTATGTACAGAATATCTGACAGCTGGGCTTGCCTTTGAAAGCAGCCTTATGAATATCCTTGTGAGTTCTTCTTGCTTCAGTGTCCTGTTCGCCTTTAGTAGGTGTCTGTGACTGGGTCTTACCTATCTCTGGCACATGGCACTGTCATCATGCCTTCCCTGTTTCTTGATACTCCGTGAGAGCAGAGAGAAAGCATTGGAGAAATAAAAGTACTGTCTTTATTCCTTGATCTCTCTTATGCTTTATGAATTCTGAAGAAACAAGAGAGAAAGAAGGAAATCTATGCTTGCCCGAAGATTTGAGGAGCAGATTTTACAAAATGCTTTATCATTTTTAGAAGCCATAACAGACACTGAGAATAAGGATCCCATGTGGTCAAGGCAGACCAGGATACTTCTTTTGGTCAAAAAGAATATATTTAGATATTTCGCTAAGTGTCCTAGATTCACGACCTTTCTTTCTCTGGACATGAAAGATACAGGTAGGTGTTACTTCCCGAGGATAATAAATATGGAAGGAAAATTATCAGCCCATGCTTCCAGAAATCACTTAAAAAGGGAGGAGGTGCTTTTCCTATGAGCTTCCTGAAACAGAGTCCTTATGTCATCTTGTGTTGGCAAAAAGAGATCTGGGACGCTGAGCTGGATGATGGCACTTCTTTGTTCTCATTCCCATACGCTTCCAGAATATATTCCTCTATTGCCTGAGCTCGTATGCAAAATATAGAAAGTAAATAAACTTTATTTAGCACTTCATGGTTAGGAACCACTTAGTCTTGTGCACTAAACTTCAGGTAGAAGCAAAGAAGATTCTCTTAGAGATGTATTACTTTCTTTAATCCTCACCCCAACCAAACTGAGTAACCAAGTCTTGGAGAGGTTAATGACTTCCTCAAAGACATAGGATCTTCCTTGATATGACCAAGACTCGGGTCTAGTCCTCCTAATCCAAAGTTCTAGCTCTGTTAAGAGATGTCCAAACAATGCAATAAAAGCATCAGAAGAATCTTACAGTTTCAGTCACACTTTTCTGCAGCCCACTTTTGGAAGGCTTATGGCTTTTTCTGTATCTCTCTGCTTTTCTTCTTTTTTCTTTTTAGTTCTGTTTTCATGAAAATGTACTTGAGCCCATGAAAATAGCATGGCAGTTTCTTATCAGAGTGTCCTAGACAGGAGAGGTTTACCTTACCTGCAAATTACCGACAGCTGTGTCTCCCTGGGCTGGAATGAATGCAAAACCAACTTCCCCCCAGTGGATGTCTGAGCCAGAGTCCATACTCCTCTGTTTCCTACCTCCTACCTCTTAAACCCATGGAGTAATGGGAAAGTGTGTGTTTCTTCTTCCTCCCCAAAGGAGGAAGATCTGGAGAAAAGAGGAAGATTAACATTCATTGTGAACCTACCCTGTACCAACAACAGTGTAAGGAGTTGTATAAACATTCTCTCCATAATTATAATAGTTCTCAATTACTACAACAGAGGGTAGGCATTATCCCATTTGTCAGATGGGGAAACTGAGACTTACGTAACTTTTCCAACGTCACGCAGTTGGTGACAGATGAAACCTGGGCAGGGAGCTCTGAGCTGTGTGGTTCCAAAGCCTATGTGCATTCAATTTACACAGACGGCCCTTTCTCCAGCAAGGGCTTAGGGTCTGTTGTAGATAAAAGATTTCAGACCATGGCTATAGAACATTAGATGCCCAGTCTCCACAGTGACTGTTACAGAGTATGGCACCACCCAGAGGAAAGAGCCTGGATTTAGGAGTTAGTCAGACCTGAGTTTGAATCCAGCTTCAGACATTTACTATTGGTAGCTTTGGTGGGCTGCCGAATTTCTCCGAGCCTTCATTTATTACCTTCAAAGAGGATTGGTACCCATAGGGCAGGGAACTTAATAAGGATTACATGAGGGGAAATGTGCAAAGCTCTAACACTTGATAGGAACAGTGAATGATGTTCCTTATTAGTATGGTGATTACCACCATCCTTTTTTCAGATGAAAGTGTTAGGTCACCTGGACCCTGTACACATGTGCTATTCACCACATAGACTTCCTCATCTATGACAGAACCATTAGCCAATCTCCTAGTTTCTCCACGCTGTCAGACATCAAGGTTTTACCAGGCTTCTCTGCTGTTGCCAAAGCTGTCATTTGTGTCTGGTATGAACCCTCGGAAGCATCTCTGGCCCATTTGATGGATCAGGTAGGGTGAGAGCAGGGACAGGGATGGCAGGGGTAGCATCAGGGACAGATGGTCACAAGGACCTTCCTTGGCTGCCCAGAGTGGCTTGGAGGAAGATATTAGAAGGCAGAAAGGAAAGGTGGGGTGAGGGTGGCAGAGCCTTCTCCTGGGGGTCACAGAGGTAAATCAGTGGGATACACAAGGTTAGCATTTAATTTCCCTGCTCTGGGCACAAGCGAGGTATACCCTCAGTCTTGGATAAGTTTGTTCAACGAATAAGTGATGTATTGACTTTTCATAAATCTTGGATGAAAAAGTATTCTAACTATTTAATAACAAGAAAGGTGGCACGTGCACCAGCCGGGGCGGACAGAAGCAGGGTCCTCAAGACCACCTTTGTGTGCAGGGATTAGCGCTTTCACTGCTGGGTCCTTGGGAAGTACAGAGGAGAGACTGGAGCAAAGAAGGGGTGGCACGTGGAGACAGAGAGGTAGGTTAAGGCAGAGCTGTTCATCACTGGTACAGAAGCATTTCAGTCTTTGAGCCTCTGGTCCCCTCGCATGTCGTACATGTCAGCCCAACTCATGTGACTACAGGGACGTCTGCATGAAGCAAAACATGTGTGCAAGGTTTTAAGAGTATTTTATGTATCTTATGGGTAATATGAAGTGAAATGGCATCTAGTTAGTAACCATAACCAGTGCTGGCTTCTGGTACTTAGTTCTGAGTTCTTTTTGAGGAATTTACATATGAGAAAACTGGACTTAGCACTCTCTTAAAAAAGAAGTAACGTTGATCACAACCAGGTGGGTTTTTCATTGTCCTTATTGGTTTCACATTTTTGAGATCTCACTAACTCTCCCCAGCTGTGACTGCTTGGGAGCCATCTTTGAGACTCTGTGTTACTGTGTCCCCTAGAGACTGCATGGCGAGGCCTTGGGCTCTTCCCCTTGGCATTCCCATGTGCTTCAGGGACTGATTTTGGTGACCAAGTTCCTTGTCCGTGGGATACCTGTCTCTCCCAGCTCTTTTGCCATCCATCTAAGGCCCACACATCTCATACCATCTTTTCATCTTCATTTTCTCAACCTTAGTTGGGGCTGTGTCTTTGAAACCTTGTGCATGAACCTTTAGACAGTTTATCATTAATTGGAAATTTCTGCTCTGACAGACTTGAGGGTAGTTATGCACATTATTAAAGGAGAGTTTAAGTTTGGTAAAGTCTTTGCTAGTAGCTCCTATCAGTAGAGAGATTCTCTGGTGTGTTCAAGCAGGTATGCAGGTCAGTAACAGCTTGAAAGAGAGATTTGGTGCATTGCTGAAGAGCTTATAGCTAAAGTTGCAGGTACTGTCAGATATGGAACGATAAATGGATAATAATCATTAAGATTTGTTTTGTATGTTTGTTGTTATTATTATTTTTCGGAAACAGAATCTCATTCTGTTGCCCAACCTCAAACTCTTGAGTTCAAACAATCCTCCTGCCTCAGCCTCCAGAGTAGGTGGGACTACAGGTGCCCAGCACAATGCCTGGCTAATTTTTGTATTTTTGGTAGAGTCAGAGTCTTGTCTAGGCTGGTCTCGAACTCCTGAGCTCATTAGGTCCTCCCACCTCGGGCTCCCAGAGTGCAAGGATTACAGACATGAGCCACTATACCTGGCCCAATCACTAAAATTTGTTGAGTTCCATAGCTTTGCAAAACTTATCTACACATTTTCTTATGAGATTTCTATCCCTGATCATTTACAAGATGATTTCTTGTAATGATTTACATACATTTCTAATGAAAGTGGCTAGAAATTGTCACTGGGGCCCCCTCCAGTTGCACCAGGGTTATGACCCCTATGCCACTGTTTTTAAGGTCTTTATCAATGACACATGACCCTAATGACATATGACCCTATTCCACTCTTCAATTCCATTCCCCTTAATACTTCCCTTTCTGGGAGATAGCAAGACCTTGTTCTTCTCTGTTAAATGTTTGGTATCCTCACGTGTAGGCCAAGAAAAAATAAGATTGAATTTCTTAAACTCTTATTTGCACATAACTTTCATAAAAATTGCTGTAATGCAAGGCTGGATATTACCTGAAGTAGCCCTTCAAGTTACTATCTGACTGAGGAAGGGGAGGATGACAGTCCCATTCTGCCTCATCCCCCTCTGAGTTCTCCTTCTTCACCCTGAGCAGAGCTGTGCTCAGAGGCTGGAGGGTGGAGCCTGGCTGGGGAGAGGAGAGACCTTCCTCCAGGGCTCCTGCTATCGAGCTGGGGAATGAGTAATTGGGACTCGACAAAGTGTTTAAACACCAGAATTGAAATTAATGTCCCCTCATTGCTGGGTACGCTGACAATACATTACAGCAAACACCTTCCCAAAGTGAAATGAATGTTTGTTTATCCTCATGAAATATACATCAAAACATGTTGGTGGAAGAAGCCCTAATGAGAGAAGGGGCCAGGTTCCTGTTAATTCCAGGCAAATAGTTAACTGAGGTGGAGAGTTTTTCCCCCCCTTTTTTCTTTTTCATTCTTTTTTTTTCCATTCATTTCTTTCTTTCTTTCTTTTCCCTTCAGAATAACCTGTCCACAGCTGTGTATCTAGGACATTAATATGGGTTTAATGAAAACTCCAGTTGATCTGTCCAAAGATATTGATGAGCATTGCCCAGCTGTATTAATCATCTCCTTGAGGGAGGAAATGAAGGCAATGGGCGAACAGGTTTTTGTCAGATGCCAATCCAGATGAAGAGATGTGAAAAAAAATTTTTTTTTAAATCTTCCATAGCTACATCCATTTCCTGGGACACAAATTGGGCCAAGAGGGAGTGAGAAGGACCCACGATAGCACAGGAAATTCTGGGGGTACATTTAACATTAAATCATTAAGCTTCTGCCAATGAATCCATTACTGTTAATTATATTGAGATGGCCAACGATCGCTGACAATATTCCTTCATCGATTTTCATTCATAGTGACTCCATATTCTGCCTTGGATCTCCTTGGTGTTTTCTTTTTTTCCTCTCTTTCTCCCCCTCCAGCCCACTCCCCACACCCCACTCTGCACGCCTGCCCATGCCCCTCCCCTTGAGCTTTGCCGTGATGCAGCTCCCCTCTCTCTGGTGATACAGTTTTCTCCCTAAGTGCCAAATGTTTCTTGATAGGAACAAGCTACATTTCTTTATGGCTTATGGCAAACTGCCTTGATTACTTCTACTGCTGTACCCATTATGTGAATTAAATATGTATTCAGTTGCATGCTGCTTGCGATGTTATTGCAGGGTGACATATGGTACAGACTCAATTAGAATGAAACTAGCATTAGATAACCCTTCTGATTACATGCATCCTGACCGGCTCCTCCTCGGTCGCCCCTCCGTGCTTTCCTTCTCCGGTGTCTGCAGGCCGCGGGTTATCATTATGGGTTATCATCTCTGCCACATTGGACCGCAAACTGGGGCTTGGAGAGGGAGGGGCCTGCAGGTCTCTGGGAGAGAGCGCGTATCAGACAGACAGACTTCTCTGGAACGGTTGGTGGGGAAGGAAATATAAAAGACTCTATGGTCACATTTGGAATTAACCTTTAAAATTATAATTTTCAGAAGGGGTTGTCAGGTCTACTACGAAAAGAGTCCAGAAGGGTCTCTCTAAAGTTGTCAAGTGACTGCTGTGTGTGTGATTAGTCAGTCCTTAACTTTGCAATGATTTATTTAAAAAGAACCCTTTTTTTTAAATGAAGAGCTAACACCCACTCTAGTACCAGTGATATGGCTTTGCGTTGACAGCACACCTGTGTTGAACATATGCTAACCAATTTGATTCTCATCACCTGACAGTGCAGGTAGAGCAGGGATCATGGCCCCATTTTACAGATGACACTGTGGAGACACAGACAGGCTGTGTTGCATTACAGGGCGAGGTCTCAAAGCCCCTGGGTGCCTAGAGGAGGAAGAATCCCTTGGAATGCAGGGGGTTCTGAAGGGCAGGTGCAAGATGTGCTGTAAAGCTATTAAGAGTAGTTAAATCTTAAGGAAAAAAGAAATGACGTTTTGAGTGTTTAGGGCAGAATTGACCACGCTATCACTTCCTCACACAACAGAAAACATACTAGAGCAGCGGTTCTCAACCTGTGGGTCGCAACCCCTTTTTAACAATGAAAATACATTGCAGCATTAGGAAGGTTGAGAACCACTAGTAACTAGAGAACGGGGGACACGTAACATCGCCTTCTGATGAGCGATTTCCTCTCCTTGATAGTTTCAACTGTGTTTTAAGGTGTTCCAAGCTCCCTTCCTTTGCTCTTCCCGCTCTATCATGTCCACTTGCCAATTGAGAACCCAGAGACACGTTCTTTCTCTGTCTCTTGCAGCCACACTGGAGACTGAAGTGTCCTTCAGGGAGAAAGCCTGTGGGCAACCTTGGGGTTTCTTAAATCCAGACAGAAAGGCTGCTGGATCCAAAATCGCCTGATGACTATTGCACCCTCTTCCAACAAGTCTCTGTGCCCATAAGCAGCTCGAGTTAGCAGCCTGGCACATCCCTGACCTGGAAACCTGAAGGGCTCCAAAAGCTGACATTTTTTGAGTGCTGACATGACACTATAAGTGAAAAATTTCACACCTGACTTCCTGTAATGGGTCACTGTCAAAACACTGGGAAAACATTCCTAAAAATGTTGTATAAAATCACTTTCATTCCTAAAAATGTATAAAATCACCTTCAGGCTATGTGTATAAGGTATATGTGAAACACAAAGGAATTTCCTGTTTAGGCTTAGGTCCCATCCCCAGATGCCTCCTTATGCAAATCCAGATATTCTAAAATTTGTAAAGACTGAAATCCCAAGCACTTCTGGTCCCAAGCATTTTGGATAAGGGACACTCAACCTGGGGATATATTTTTGTGTACCATGCACTATGCTGGGGGAATACCAAAATGTATACAGCCACTGACTGACCCTTGGGAGCTCATACCCAGGCGGAAGGGAATCGCATGAGGTTGAGGATAAGTATAAAGAAAGGCAGGGAGAACTCAGACATGCCATAGATGCACTTGTTAATTTTACTCCAGTTTTTTCAACCTTTTTTATCTCATGCACGCTTGAACATAATAGTTAAATTCCATGGCACACTTAAATTATGTTGATCAAAAAGAAGAAAAGGATAAAAAAAAAAGAATATACTTACTATGCTTTGAACTTATTTCAAAAATAATTTAATTAATGATCTTTAAACATTTTCAAGGTACACAGGTTGAAAAATCACTGCTTTATACTGTTGCTCGGCCCAGTGCCTTGAGTGTAATAGGCACTTAACGAATATTGGCTGAATGAATGAATGAATGAGTGAGTGAGTGAAAGGGAGCAGGGCAAACTGTGCTGGTCCTCAGGAAGGGCTCACGCCCTCTCACAGCCAGCTGTCTTCTTGCTGTCCCTCCGTTTCTTCTCGCCTGTTACAGTCGTGATAACCAGCACATATTTGTATCAGACTCTTAAACTTTTTCTGTGTCCCGTACACCTCCTTTCATCTAATCATTAACCAATTTGTGTGGATTCTACCAGCAAATATTTAATGAACACTTTATGCCAGGCTTTGTGCCAAGTGAGAGAATGCAAAGCTAAATGCGTCCTATTACTCATTTCATTTCCTTCTCTCCATCTGCCACCGTCCTAGGTCCAGCCCTCACTATCTTTCACTCAGACAACAGTTTCAACCTCTTAGTTGGTATCTCTGCCCCTAATATCTTCACGCAGCCCATCCTCTCCGAGGCTTACCAGGATGCTCTTGACATGACATCCTGCTTGCCATACTTTTATTCAGAATTCTTCTCTGGAACACCCAATGTCAAAAGCTGTAGTCCCGAATCTCAAAACTGTTGTGCCATGATCAGTTGTGAAGTATGTCACAAGGAATTTTGATATTAATAATGGCTTAAGACCTAAGGTTTGCAAATTATTTAAAATTTTAGACTAACTCAAATTATCACCATATAAATGTCACTTTCACTCATTTGAATTCCCACATGCTTTCCTGAGTGGAAGAGAAAGAGTGGCATTACAGTGTGCCAAGAATTATGGATTTCTGTGGGCACACCCTCTGGGGTATTTCTTCAATCTGATCATTACTGCGTATGCACATACGTTGGGCACAGGTTAAAGTCTGAGGGTGAAATCTAAACTGCGTGGCATAACCCACATTATGATCTGGCCATTGCCTTCCTCACCAGATGTATTTCCCACCATTTTCTTCTATCTCATTGTATGCCACAAACATAGTGAGTTACACAGTGCCTGCAATTCCTAAAACTTGCCACTTTTTTTCTTATACCTTTCAAGATTGCCTCTTCTACCAGGAATTTCCCATATTCATCATCTCCATAGAAAACTGCTATGAGTGATTTGGATCCTAGCAAAGACTTTCCTTGACTATCTTGACCCAATTTAAGATAGCCCTTCCCCTTTGGATCTACGTTGCCTTATACATCATTCCTTCACTGTACTATGTTACATGGCACTTTTTTTTTTTTTGCATGTTTATTTTCCCTTTGGACTATAAGTACTGTGGAGTTAATGGCTTTTTGTTTTCTTCTCCCAGGTTTTAAAACAACCTTGGCCATATTAGTAGGTGCTAAATAATCTTACTCACTGACCTCAGCATTCTTCAGAGGCAGGCAACTTTTGTACGGTGGGCAGGGATTTCAAGGAGCCTAATCCTAGCTTTTTTGTAATGTTATATGGGCCTTGATATGTTACATATAAAACTTATATGTATCTCAATTTCTGTGTTAATGGTCTGTTTGTGGGACTGTCCTATGAAATGGTTGCTTAGAATAAGTTGAGGCATGTACACTGGAAAACGGGATGATATCATAGGTAAAGGGAGACCCATGCTTGGCATTGCTGTCTTGCTGAGGGGTGTAGACTTGTGGTAATACATGGAGACTCAGGGCTTATTTGAGCACTGATGACAAATGCCAAAATTAGATTTAAGAACTTTTAGTATGATAAAAATACACAGGATGGGGTGGTGCCTATGACTCAAAGGAGTAGGGCGCCGGCCCCATATGCTGGAGGTGGCGGGTTCAAACCCAAAAACCAAAAACCGCAAAAAAAAAAAAAAATGCAGGATGTACTAGAGTGGAGAGAGATTGGAGACAAGGATTTCAGTGACGAGACGAAAAGGCTGGAGTCTAGGCAAGAGAATGGTATCTTGGGATTGATAAGGATCAGACCATTCTGAAAGAGTTTCTGAGGGAAATATTGGTAGAGCCTGGTGACCATCTAGATAGGGAGGTTGAAGGACAGGTGTGAATTTGAGATGGGAAATGACTCAGTACAATGAAAACTGTCTAACAATCCCTGTTCACAAATGGCCAGAAGGTGTGGTCACAGATGTCCCCTTTATCGTGTACCTGTCAGAAGTGAGGCTTTGCCGGCATTGTTGTAGCAGAGTTTGCATTGGGAGCAGGTTTGAACTAGAGTCTGAGATGCCTTTCGTCTCTACGTCTATGTGTTTATACTTGTAGGTTCTGTGATTTGGTTACCTGGGAGAATGGGTTTGGCATAAATAGGAACAAGGAAATTAGGAAAGGGAGAGGAAACGGATGTACGCGGAGTTTTGTTCACGTGGAGATTGTGGCAGAGCTTTCCGTTTCAGTGACTATTCTGATAGCCTCTATATAATTGTTGGCTTTCTTATTGGCTTTTCTCTCTGACCTTCAGAGAAACTTGATATTTCTAGCCTTCCATTTGCTAGAATCATGCTCTGTTCTCGGCCAGTTCCTCACTAGCTCTAGAGACCTCCTTTCTGGAAGGAGGCCAGAGTTTATTGAGTTAACTGTAGACCAGGATAAAATTACAGTGAGAAAGAACTTGGATTTTGAAGATAGACTGGCCTGAATTTGTGTTCTATCTCCTTCCCTTCTCCTTTGTGACATTGGGTGGGTCACCTAATTTCTCTTCTATCTTTCTCAAAACTAGAAGTGAGGATAATACCAACCCCATAGGGTTGGATGAAGACCATCATCATGAAAGCAAATATTAACCTAGGGGTTAGGTGCTGGCAGTGTTACTGTACATTCATGTTCTCATTTAATCTTCCCCGCAAAGCCCATGAGTTATGTGCTATCATTGTCCTGGTTATATTGACCAGTAGAGAGGTTAAGTCAGTCACCCAGCTAGGAATTACAGAGTAGGATAAATGACTACAAAAGCTGCATCCTTAATAACTGAAAGCTCCGGAGCCTCCCAAATACCCCCCTCTCCATGAAAACATAAAATTTTCACCTCGACTCCCATTTGGATTAATCACCCCTTCTGAAGCCTTTATTAGCACTTACATTATCCTGTTTCAACCCTTTATCTAACCTTTGATTTTAGTTATTTGTGCCTATGTCCCTCTTTCTTTACTAAATTACAAACTTTTGAAAATAAAAACTGTCTCTCTGTGTGTATTTTCCACCCAATGCCTTCTTTATCTGCAGGAGTTTTCTTGTTAATTTGTTGGAAAGAAATCATTTGAAAGGCTCACTCCTTCCCTAGGGGACACCTTTAGCCATTTGGCGCTGCGAGGTCACCTTTGCCTTTCTGTCACCAACATAGAAAAATTGAAGTGTCAAAGAGTATTATGAGGAGTAGTAATGAAATATGATCATTTAAAATAATGAAATAATGTCACTTAGCCTGATTGTGGTCTTTATATCTCCTCCCTCCACTCAAGAAAAAAAAAAAAGTCATAGAAGCAGAAATGATCTTTGCCTCAGTAGGTTAGATTGTTTGTAATATTTAGAGTTGAACTAGACAAGAAGTGAAGTATCAGGACCCAGTTCCTCCTTGCCTCCGAGTTCCAGACGTGCCAGATCCCAGTTGGTCTTAGATTTTTCTCACATTTGCACCTTTGGACGGATTGTAGACACTGTTCTGAAGCCTCCTAGTAAGTGCCTTGTATTTGCTACAGTCTGACTCTTCCCTTGTGTAGAACCTATCTGAGTCAATCTCCCAGGGTTCCCATTATCAAGCAGGTTCAGCCCACAGTATGTTCACTTACCGTGTTGCCAGGCCTGAGAAGAAAAAAAAAAAAAGAAAGAAAGAAAAAAGAAATCCAATGTCCCTTTGTGCACCAGGTAAGGGGGAAAACAAGACTCCCCACCCGAATATCTTTAGCTTTAGAAGTACATTTTTTAAATTTAACTTAATTTAATTTAATTATTTTGGGGGGAGGACAGAGTCTTACTATGTCACCCTTGGTAGAGTGCCATGTCGTCACAGCTCACAGCAACCTCCAACTCTTGGGTTTAAGTGATTTTCTTGCCTTAGCCTCCCAAGTAGCTGGGACTACAGGTACCCACCACAATACCTGGCTATTTTTTTGTTGCAGTTGTTTAGTTGGCCTGGAATGGGTTTGAACCCAGACCCCCAGTGTATGTGGTTGGTACTTTAACCACTGTGCTACGGGTGCCGAGTCTTATTTTATTTTATTTTTTTGAGACAGAATTTCACTATGTCGCCCTTGGTAGAGTGCCATGGTGTTAAAGCTCACAGCAACCTCAAACTCTTGGGCTTAAGTGATTCTCTTGCCTCAGCCTCCCAAGTAGCTGGGACTACAGGCGCCCACCACAACACCCAACTATTTTTTGTTGCAGTTGTCATTGTCATTTAGCTGTCCTGGGCCGGGTTCGAACCTACCACCTTCACTGTATGTATTTGGCACTGTAAGTACTGTGCTATGGGCAAGAAGCCTAGAAGTACATTTTAACTGCTTTAGTGTATAGAGTCAAATAATAATAATGATTCTTTGGCAAAAATAGTAATGCACAGAGTATTTCATACTTAGCAAGGCAATTTTATGCACA
The DNA here is from genome assembly GCA_963574655.1 of Perodicticus potto. Classification (NCBI taxonomy): domain Eukaryota; kingdom Metazoa; phylum Chordata; class Mammalia; order Primates; family Lorisidae; genus Perodicticus; species Perodicticus potto. The sequence goes on from CAUYRH010112027.1 coordinate 21,799, forward strand.
GTACCTCTCATTCCTGTTTTTTGAGAAACAGACTGCTGAGGTTGAATAGAAGGAATTACAGGAATGCATTTAGTGAGAGGGCTATAGTTGTTTTTCTAGTTTTGTTCTTTGTTCCCTCATTCTTTCCTTAAACTAGTCTCTCTACGATTCCATCTCACCATTCAGAACTCAGCCCTTGGAGCTTCCCCTGTCTGAAGCAATCAAGAGCCAAGATGCTGTAATAGAAGGTCTCTCTGCAACCAGAATAAAGACTGGTATTCTTAAGTCTGTGCAGTTGACTTCTCAGAATGCCCAGAGCCACCACTCAGTACCTCTTTACTCTTACTTTACACATGATTCTGACTATATGGTTATCCCTGTGGTAGACACTAACTTTACTGAGCACTTACTAAGCCACTATTGTAAATACTTGCAAGTGTTAACACAGGTACTCCTCACAACCCCTGTAGGATTGGGCCACCACAACTGTGGGGCCACAGCACAGAGGGGTTCAGGAGCAGGGCCCCCCAGCCAATAGTCAGGTTTGGCTTCTGTGGTCTTACTGGCTAATAACCACAGCTCGAGCTATGAAGTAAAGCATTGCTACCTGAGAAGAGGGGGAAACTTCCAGAGGAAGGAAAATTATAGAAGGAGCCTGGAGAAGTTGAGAATCCCAGCAGACTGAGTCCATAGAGAATTGGTGTGCACGTTCCCACACAGCGGTGGGCCTGGGCAATCATCGGCAGTCATACTGATGGATGATTTGGTCATAGAGAGGATGCTAAATAACAGCCAAGACGCCCGTCTAGCTAGCTATCTAGATATTCTTAAAGAAGCTAGATGGAAACAGAATGTTTTTAAACGATTACAACCGAAAACGATGAAAATAAAAACGGTTTTGGTAAAGCCCCAGCAGCAAGAAGATAAGCTTTGGAAAGCGATTTATTTTTCAGTAGTTAACATTTTCGTACCTGTCTACCTACCGTTGGGTTCTAGAGTTTCCATTCCCTGGTGTCTTCTCCAGAACGAAGGTTGTGGCCCCTTGGACTGATTCCACCTCCACACTGGGCTCCAGTTCTAGAGAAGATGACACTAGTTGAAGAATCACCCTCCACCATGAATGGGGGTTGCACGCATACTAGACTCTGCTCCTACAGCAGCAGGTGCAAGGAGCCAGCAGTGCAGTAAATGTCATTCCTTTCCAAAGCACCAGGAGAATGAAAGGCAGGAGGTGGCCCGGGGATAGAGAGGGGAAAGCACTTCTTTGTCTGAGAGGGAAGTACCTGGCCTCTCCCTTCAGGTCTGTTAAGTGTCTCTGGGTAAGGAGGAAAATTCTTCTCTTCTTAGTGCCCACCTCCCCCCATGCCCTTTATTCTTTCTCACTTTGTAGAATAATATAAAATAAAAAAGCCCAGCAGAAAGGGAGCTGTGATGCTGTCGTCCCTGGCGTTGATGTTATTTATTTTCCTCAGTTGCTGCTCTGGAAGCCCGGAGTTGACAGAGCGGTTTTGTAGAATAGAAACATTATAGACTGTTACTGTCAGAGTGTTAAATGTGATGGATAGAGAAATAGAGGCGAAGGAGGGGACTTAATACTGAGAGCCAGGGTGCTCATGGGAAAATAAACCATCCGCGTATAAGAAATGAATGAGGTAATGTGGCGGGAGGTAATGGGCTTTCGCAACACGCCAGAACAGAGATGCTTATTACAGGGTGTGCTTAACCCTTGGGATGCTGATTTCCCTTTGTGGGTTCCAGGGCTTTACACCGGGTCCCTCTGTGGGAGCACGTGTGTGGCTTTTCTTTGGGCAGGAAAGCAAGCTTGCTTAGAGTAGTGGAGACAAACGTGTTCTTAATAACGCTGTATTAGCAGCCTGTACATCAGAGAGCGTGGCAGCTCCTCAGGGGCACGGGATCCCCGGGGCTGTGTGAGATGGAATGTGCCCAGATTGCTAGGCTGGGGAAAGCAAGGAGGGCATGTTGGGGTAGCTCCAGGAGCTGATGGTTGCTCCATTGTAGACAGAAGAGGAGTGCTTTGGTTACTTAGGAGAGGGGGGATTGTGTTACTGGGTTCTCTAATGACTTCCCAAGGTTCCCTGCTTCTCTGTTGTAGTAGATGCCTAGCTGTTCATCACTGACCAGAATGTAGAGGCTCTGCTGTAGGGTGGAAAGCATAGGGACAGACAGTCACCATCTTTATTACCTTCTTCTAGCACAGTACGCGCAACAGAGATGGTAATAAAGGTGACCACGTCAGGTGGAGAGTCTGCAGCAGGTGGGATGATGGAATGGACCCAGCTTGCTTGGGTAAGGTGGGTGAAAGGAACGGAAGGGTTGCCAGGTTCAATGAGCAAGGCCTTGTCCCTTGCATTGGGATTCCTGTAACTTTTCCCCAGCCATCTTTGGGATTCGATGGCAGCCACCCCTGTGTCTTGCACAGGACAAGTGTTAAGTATGAAGACCCAGTTGATGTGGACCCCCATCTAGCTCTGGCAGTTACCTGCTAGGTGGCCTTAAGCAAGTCATTTAACCTCTCTGGTTGGTTTCTTCATCTACGATACGAAGATAGTAGCATGTCATACATTTATTAGCAAGATGAAACATAATCATGCTTATGGAAGTGTGATAGACTCTGCAACGTTATGCAAATATCCATGCATTCTCATTTCTTTTGTGAGTAACAACAAAATAAATGTGTGTTAAATAATAAGGTAAAATATCCAGCTCTTGACCTTTTCAAGAAAAAAATAATGCCTCACCACGTGTATTTTTTTCCCCCTGATAGGTTGTATAAAGTAGGACAGGTGGAATGTAGAGTTCAGGGAAAAGTCAGAACAAAGCAAAGTTTCCAGGTCGATACTTCCTTGTTGATCAGTTATTTTTCTAAATTATCTTTTTTTCGGTGTTAAAGCATAGCGCCACTTTTTTTTTAACTTTACTATTCTCAGAGATGTATATGCTTAAAGTCTTGGCAAGGCAGGGCAGGAGGCCTCTGTTTTTCAAGAGGACGTGTGATTGATGTTCAGCAGGGGAGTTGCTGGTGTATGTCCTCAGCCAAGCTCAGTGATTCTCCAGAATAACTGGAGGGTGTTCACAAATGTAGATTCACAGCTGTTTCCTTGTGGGGCCTAGAAATCTCTGCATTTCATAAACACTTTCAATGACTCTAATGCCTGTGGTCCACTCCTCCTTTTTTAGGAACTACTTCTACTACCTTGATTCACATTTCTCCCACCCCACTGGGTGCTGGTCTACTTTCTGGTCATAAAGCTAATAGTCCATTGCTTTCTGAGAGCTGTTAAAATGTGGCCGATACACTCACCATGGAAACACGTAGAGTCCATGTAAGGATAAGGCACACATTTTGAAAACATTTTGTGTTTTTTGACCAAGGTCTACATCTCTTATTTGTGCATGTTTCTATATCTGTATGTGCGGTCACTACATAAGTTTTAAGATGTGTGTTATGGTCTGTTATTTTTACTTCCAAGAAACAACAGTCATCAGCATCCTTTCTGATTCACCTGGGCAGGGCTTGGCTTATCGGTGTTGCTGGGGGAGCTTCGTTTATTTCTGTCTGTATGGATATTACGTTTCTTGATTTTTAAGCATCTTAAAACTTTTATAATGACCCACGTATTTTTTAAAAATAAGTTTTTAAAGTTATTAAAAATAGTGTTTATTTTCCTTTTATTAAGGATACTATGTCTCAAACCCAAGACCTTTGGTTTATGTCAGAACCTGCCAAAAATCAAATAATCTATTAACTTTAACCACATAGACAAAGCGTATAAGGAGGACAGAGAACAAAAATGTCTTATTATGGATCCATGGTTTTCCAAGTAGGCAATTGCCACTTCAGAGATAATAAGACATGTGAGTACACCTCTGTTAAAAGGTAAAGCTGGTGTGGAAATTCTGTTCTGGGCTTGAGGGAGGGGTGGCGGAGGGGACATGGTGTTGAGGCAATTACCGTGATGTCTACCAGGTATAGATAAAAAACATCTGGCAGGCAAGAATTCTACCACTTACCCACCAATGCTAGATAAGAACATTTGTTTTCCAAACTAGGCAAGGAGTCATCATAACATGGATTTGAACATTCGGGTAGGAATGTTCTCTGTTTGGGAGATAACAGGATATTCCGAGCGTGCATTCATGAGCACAAGGCTCAAGCTTTTTCCAAAGTCTTTGTGATGTAATTATATTTACTTAATTTTATTTGCATTGCCTCACGCTGTTAGGGTTGGTATATTTCTTGACAGCATGTGGCATGGGGATGCCACCTTTCCATTCCATGGCTTCCATGATTGAATTGACTCTTCATTTTGAGTTGGCTGACTTGTGTTTGTGTGTAAGCATGTATGCATAGATTAATATGCAAACACATCAAAGCACATACATACACATGGATGTATATAGTGTATATGCCTATAGGGGTATGTGCTTATGTTCATATGACTGACCTTCTGATTCTTGGGGCCTTTTTGAGAGACTTGTTGTCTATTCCATAGTGCAGAGGTAATTAACTTGTAGTGCCAGTTCTACTGATAGCCAACTATATGGTATATGCTAGTTTTTAAAAATCTGGTGTCTGTAAATATCTATTCTTATTCCTCTCTTTTCTGTTATTCTAAAAGCTGGAATACAGAGATACTTCAGGGTGGTGGAGAGCAAGAAGAGAACATGGTCAGCACGGCTGGTCTGTGTGTCCTGGATTTCTGGGTGTGGGCTCATGTTATCCGTTGATCCCTGGTGCGGTAAGGATGGGAGAAGGGAGGCCCCTACCCCACCTACCCCCCCAGGCACAAATGCACATAGACAAAATGGCTCTCTGCTGATTGCCATGAGCCTGAACGCATTTCAGTTGAGATTACTGCTTAGCCATGTGCCCAAACCTATACGTGACACCTTGGTTGTCTGCCCCTGCTGGTCATAGCCATGGCTTCCATCACTGGCTATTAGAATCTGGGAAACTCGAGCCACTTCTGCCCGCTGGACTTGTCTTTCTGCCTGGATCGAGGTGCAGAGATGCTCTCAGATCTGAGAGAGATCGGGAAAGAAGAGGGATGATTCCTCTCTTACCTTTTCCTCAGCTCCTCCACACACGTCCAATGGCACCCACGAGGCCCGAACCACCACGTTCAACGGGCTCTGGCATTCAGAGCAACTTTCCTACAAATCTCTTTTTATTGGCATTTCCTCCAATTTAACCAGCCCTGAATTGCATTTGAATCAGTTGAGAGAAAGAGACGGAGAGAGAAAGGAGGAGGTCCCCCCACCCCTTTTGGAAAAGCAGCTCACAACCAGCTTTATTTGGTAAAATGCTGCAATAGATGCTTGTCAGAAATAATTTATTCCTGTTAGCTGTAATCTGAAGGAAAACAGATACAAGTCCTATAGTTAAAAAAAAAAAAGTAAAGTAGTCTTGCTTTCGCTGACAGTACAAAGGTGTCATATACAAGAAGGATTGACACAGAGCAAGGGGTCTTGTGGGAAATATGATAATAACTATAAAGAAGACAGATTATTCCCCAGTTGCCAACATTCAAACCTTTTTACAGTCAGTTCAAACATATAAAACTTTATTGCTCTAGCAGAAAGGGGAACAATTTCTGGTTGCACAGCTTTCCCAGGGCTGGGTTTATACTGTCTGTGTTATTGCTCTATAGTGGCATTTTAAAGTTTATTGAACAAGACTTTTACAATTGAAGGAAGTATATAAAACTGTAAATTTATTAGATTTTTCAGGATAAGTGCCCTTTCTAGTTGTGCTCAAGAATTCGGAGCTATGAGAAACTGCTAGTTACAAGACTTATTAATATTAAAGACCGAGAGTACGTACATTTTATACCTTAACTGATCTCAGAAATAATATTATTATATTACTGAACGCCAGAGCTCTGATGCTATAGAATTGGATGGATACGCACATATAGGACAGTGTGTACCAGACGTGTTTATTTTTCACTGGCTAAAAGGTTGGGTTTTGTCATATCTGACTTTATTTGATTTTAACACTATTGGTCAGGCTACTCCACTGTTCCTTGATGAATGTCTCGGGCTAAATGTGCTGCCCTCAAATCTTTTTCTGATTTTCCACCATTTCTCAGTGTGCAGGTATAATGCAAGTACAAGGGATGGGTTTTAAGAGATCATATTTTATGGCAAAGTAATGTGTTGTAGCATCCACAAAAGCAATTAGACTTTTGATAATCAACATGCTGCTAAAAGGAGTTCTCCCCTCCTCCAACTTCTCATTTTTCATTTCTTAAAAGTTTAGGGGAACATGAAGTGTAATGTTTGTGGTTTTCTGTATCGAGGTGTCTCAACCTTAGCGCTATTGACTTTTGGAGCCAGATTATCCCTAGTTGTTGGGCCACCCGTGCATTGCTGTATGATAGCTACATCTCTGGCTTCTGTCCTTAGACGTCAGCAGCAGCCCTGTTTCCCCATCACCACAACCAAAAATGTCTCCAGAAATTGCCAAGCGTCCCCTGGGAGGCATAGTCATCCCATTTTGACAGCCATTCGTGTATATAGTATTATACCATATCTGGAAAAATACATTTTACTGTAAATAAGTAATATGAATTGTGTATTTAAAAAACCGATTATTATGCAGCACAATGAATTGTAGGATTATTTATCTTCTCAAATATCTGACTATGGATTTATTTTAAATAATGTGTTCCCCATGAGTGTAGCTCAGTCTTTACAATTTTACCTATAACTTTTCACGACCATATTATTGTGTAACAGTAGATGCCCTATTTGCTTACTTAAGTCTAAGGGCATATGTTTGTGGGTATAATCACTTATAAAAGCAGATCTCATATTCTTGTTATGTTATGATTAACCACTGATGGGTGTTTGCCTTTTTGATTTTTCATATGTATATGCAGAAACACGTATATGTATATATTATGTGACTCACACAGTGAAGGATTTGAGACGTACAGAGACAATTTTGATTATAATTTTCTCATTTAGCGAGTTTAATTTTGAAGTACCATCAACTTGCCTTTAATTTTCAGTTTGTATTCTAGATTTCTTAACCTCTTCAGAAGGGTTCGTAGCAGGTACATTAAAAATGTTCAAAGAAGTTGTCTATAGCACCTGTTCACCTTCAAGCTACCTAACATTCTGCAAGTAACTATGTGTGAGTGGCACTTTGATCTCGACTTCTAATTTAATTTGTCTAATGGCCATAGCATTTACAGAAATAATTAGGCTAAGATGTTTTCCAAAGTGATTAAATTATAATAGCTCCCCCCCCCCCCACTTTTTTTGCTTTTTAACTGCTGAGTTTTGGAATCTATGCCTGATTTTTTTGTTTTAATTCCAGATACTTATGGCTTACTAAGGGGTACCCTGAAAGTATCTCAGTTTGTTATTCAATGGAACCTCCATTCTCTTCTTTCTCTGTGGCCTCTGATGTTAGCCAAATGACTGTGTCTTTTCGCCTCCTTTTGCCACTTCTATTGGTCTGTGGGCCCCTAAACTGTGGGCATATCATTTATGAAGATGCATGACACCCATAAGAATCATGGTATCACTTCCTTGATTCACTGCATTCTGATAAACTGGGCATAAATCATATAATTAGAAAGCAAATCATATTCGAATCTGCTGGTGAGTCTGGCTAGGACACCTAAGCTGGTAAGCCTTAGATCCATTCATAGTCACCCCTATACTTACACCCTGTTTCCTTAAATCTTAATGTACCTTGCTTGAATTTTTAAACCTGCAGTTTCCAACTCTGTGCTGTGGGCTGGTATTGGTCCTGTTAGGAACTGGGCCTCACAGCAGGAGGTGCATGGAGAGTAAGTGAAGCTTCATCTGTATTTACAGCTGCTCTCCATCACTCACACCACTGCCCAAGCTCCACCTCCTGACAGATCGGCGGGAGCATTAGGTTCTTCTAGGAGCACGAAGCCTACTGCATACTGTTCAACTCAACTACTAGGTTGCGCTCCTTATGAGAATCTAATGCCTGTTGATGTGAGACAAATGTAATATCCTTGAATCATCCTAAAATTACCACCCCCTTCTGTGGGAAAATAGGCTGCCATGAAACTGGTCCTTGGTGCCATTAAGGTTGGAGACAGCTGTTTTAAACTAGTAATATCCATACCAGTATGGTACCTAAGTATGATAGCTGTGCCTCACGTGTGTTCGTGAAATTACATACATTTACTATACCATGGACCACTGGGGAGAGAGCATGCTTAACCCCTATTTGATGAACTATCATCCCTATAAATTACAGCCACAACCCTTTACAAGGTTAAATAACAGTCTCAAATTTCAGTAGTAATAAGAACAAGGAAGATTCACACCTACTGAGTCAGGTACACACAAACCTGACCTCAAAAGCACTCACAGTGAAGGGAGAGAATCTCTCTCGAGTCTTGTTAACTTCCTGGATTTCAAAGTCCCACTTCCAGGTACATGGAGGAGGCAGCAAGAACGCAACAGACCTTCCACCAAACAAAAGGAGCTGCTGAAAGAACTGAGAACCCTGACCCCAGTCCCAGCTAAATTCCCAGGAAGATTTAGGTCTTGGAGTTGTCCTGAGTTAGTGGACTATCTTGGCAAGTTCGCCATTGGCAGCAGTGATTTGAAAGGGATTGTGGACTCTTTGGAGGCTGAAAGGGAGCAAGCAGGAACAACATGAAACAGCAAATGTCAGGGAAGTCAGCAAGCCCTGAATCTTTTATGAGACCTTGGATATTCTGATCACAGCTCTGCTGGCACCGAGATTGGAATACAGATTACAGGAGGGAGCGTCTGTGACATGAGGCCCAGGCTTAAATCTTCCCAAGGTTTTAACGTGCCTTACCATATGAATATTTTGTTATTTTATTTGGCAGCATTCCTGCAGGAGGCCAAGAAGGAGAATGTTGACTAAACCCAGGGTAGGGCAGATGTAGAGATGGGAGAGATAAGAATGGTATTGTGGCTAATGAGACTAACACCATTGTGTGTGTGTCTGTCTCTCTCTCTCTCTCCGTGTGTGTGTGTGTGTGTGTGAGAGAGAGAGAGAGAGAGAGAGAGAGAGAAAGGCCTGAATCATTTCTAATCCTGTCTCATATAAGGCCTCGATGCTAAAACTGCTAGAACTGTTTATGCATTCAACTCAAATACTTAGTGAGAGGAAGGAGAGAGAATAAGAAGACCCCAGTGCTGAAATGAATTTATGCTTAAGAGCTTGTCTTGGGAATGCAAATGGGTTTAAGAATCTCCAAACTAAGATACTTCTTTTAGCAAAAGGAAAAAGAAAGAAAAAGAAGAACTCTGGAGACTGGAAGGATAGTGGGAAGATAAGAAAATAAGGATGTGCTGCTGGTGTGTGTGTAGGGAGCCTATTTTCCTACTAAAATGGCATTGTAGGTAAGCAAGCACTAGTCTGGGTATTAGCTTAAGGTGGTTTCATTTCAACTCAACAGAGATCAACATGAGGACTAGGAGCCAAGCAAATGCATCAGATTGTACCATCTTGGTTGGAGACCCTGCTTTAAGGCAAGAGTGTTGGCAGAACACTAGAGAGCTATAGGCACCCTGGAGCATGCAACAAGGTCCCTGGAGTGCTAGACTTCAGGGGGTTTGGCCAGAGCATGACTTGCAGCCGTTTGGAAAACCTGGATTTAGCTTTTCCACACCTCGTAGGTCATGCATTCTCATAGACCATCTGCAAATGATTTAGGTGAGGCAGGGTGACTTTCAGTCTGATGGCAGGCCACAGAAGCAGAGGGGCATAGTGACTGAGTGACAACGGAATCCTAGCAAAGCAGGAATCTGAACCAGAGGTCCTTGACAGCAGCCTTTTATTTAGTCAGAGGAGGTTGACTACTGCAGCAGCTGTATGATGGGCAGATGGAGATGAAAAAGGAATCATCATTCATAAATAAGAACTATCCATCAGGTGACAGTTCTGTGTCAGGAACTAGGCTAAGTGCTTTTAACATATATAATCTTTATAATGAATTTATAGTATAGGCACTGTACTATGATTATGCCCATTTCAGAGATAGGGAAACTGAGGCTAAAGAAGTAGTTGAGACAGAGTTAGAAAATGTCAGACTTGAATTTAGGTTATATGCCAAGTACTTGGACTTGAACATCTGTCTGGGAGGGTTTAGGATGAATGTATTTCTTCCTTTCATATTGAGTCATATTGAATGTCAGGTGCCATGCTAGGGGTCAAGGGTACAGACGAGAGGAAAACAGTGCCTAGTACTTCAGGTGCTCACAGTCAGGAGGACACTCCAGCAAATCAGCGATGACAGTGGTATCATAGATGCTCCCTAGAAGGCTGGACATGGTACTCATGGGGTCTGGGAGACCACAGGTCAGCAATGCTCAGGGACAGGGCGGCTGCAGTCCACCATCTTTGTTGCAGTCTTGTACTTTGAAGGCTCTCCCTCTCTCCGTTGTGTGACATTGATAAAGCCAGCCTTCTTTCTAAGAAAGTGGAAGCATATCAGCAGGAGGTGGCTGTGGACAGAATGGGAAGCAGGCCCCCGGAGAAATGGGCCCAGCTGCTTGTTTCAGGAAATCCTCCAGTCTTGCTAGCCCCAAATTGTGGGAGGACAAAGCTGGGTCCATTCAAACAGAAAGAATAAGAAAACAAGAATAGAAAAAAGGGGAGGGGACCTCGTTAAATTGAATAAACAACTGCTGAGCCGACTCCTGAGTTCAGAGGTGGATTCTCATGTTTCCAGGACATTCTCTGATTCTGATGGCAATTAGGGAAAGGCCACTGAAACCTTGAAGCTTTGTCGGGGGACTGAGCTGAAGACCACCAAGACCTTGCACGCAGACCACCCACTGCAGAGTTTTGTGCAGAGATCTGCCGGCCCGTCTCTTGATGATACTACAAGGCAACCTAAGCCTTGTTTTTTTGGGAGAGTGGAAAAGTGAAGGCAGGTGTTGAGAAGCTGTAAAAAAGAAAAAAAAAAATTAAAACAAAAATGTGCCTCAGGCTTGTTTCAGCTGGCAGCAGAAATTCTGTCCCCTTTCCCTTTTTGAATTTGATACTATTGCAGGAACATTACCATAGGCTCAATTTTCACTTGACAGTAAAATACCAGAAGGAGACTTGGGGCCAGAGTGCTTGTCTGTCTGTCCCTTGGGGTGGGTCCCTGTAGATCTGCAGGAAGACCATGTGGAGATGGAGTGGCCAGCGGAGCTGGTCACAGACCGCTAGAGGCTGGTGGGAAAGGTCGTTCCGACGTGGGGGCACAGGACACCCTGCAATTATGTAGATCCAGCAATGCGCAGGTCACCTGGGTGTAAATCAGAATTGTTCTGAGAATTAAATGAGCAAATTTATGTAGAATGCTTGGGTCAGTGTCTGACTCATATGAGCAGTCTATAAATATGAGCTGTTGTGACTGTTTCTACCTTGACAAAGCAGTATCATCCTTTCTTGGCTGTCTGGAAAAATGCAGAAGCACCATCGTGGATCAGAATTTCTTTTTGATTCTCTTACTTTTCTTCCATTTTCTACTTTCCATTCTTTCTTTTCCTCCTTATTGGAAAGACCTCAGAGATTGAATTTGAACCCGGGCACTTCTCTATTGCTGTAGACTGTGTTGAGAGTGCTTCGGCCCTGGAAGGTGCAGTTTTCTATGGTAAAAGGGAGAAGACACCTGAGAATTTAAGAAGAGAAGGGAAGAATCCAGAGAAGAGGGTCAGGAAAGGAAAGCCAAGTTGAGGATATTTGTTTATTTGAAATACCGTGAAAGGTGAATGTCGACTAGGAGGGTGAGCAGGGACGGCTGAGTACAAGGCGGGGTGTGGGTGCTTATCTTCCTCAGAGTCCCACCTGCTCTTGTGGAGCCCATCTGCCAGCAGGTGTGAGCCCAGCCTGGCAGCAGTGCTGGCAACACAGAGTGAGGCTGCTGCTGAACACTGGGGGAGGTGTCCTCATTGTCTCCTACCTTCTTGCTGTTGACCCTCTCTCTCTTCCTTGGCTCCTATCTGTCCATCCTACCACTTTGTTTCTGGTGACACTTGAGTGGGAAAGCTGCATGTCCCCCTGAGTAAACAGGCTTTGTACCCACAGCAGTGACCAGGGCTGAGCTGCCAGCAACCGAAACTTGCTGACCCAGTGGCAGACAAGGGAGCATTTTCACGAAAACTTTCATCCCCAGTTTTCTCTTTTTATCATGCCCCCCCCCACCCGCCCCATCCAGCCATCTCACCCCAGTTAGTTGACTTTCTGTGACAAGCCTGAGAAACGAATCTGTCACAAAAGGGCATGAGGGGAAACCAGATTTTAGAAATTGCTTTCAGGACACAAAATCCATACTTGCATGGGCTTGTCCTCCGCAAGCTTAATCTTGGTTGATGTCTATGTCTCCACGTGGAAGCTTAAAGGAAAAGTATAAACACTCCACTATTCAGTATGTGGCCGTGGCGTGCTGAGTGCTGCTGCCTGCCGGACGCTGGAATGTGGCATTCTCAGGCAGAGGATCTTTGAGGAAGCATGGCTGTGTGGGGGGCAAGATCAGGGTGGGGTCAGAGGACAGGTAATTGAAACCGAATTGGAGCTGAAGAGCAGAGAGCGCGGTGTTGGTTCCCCTTTGCTGGTTGTTTTTTCCTCCCTGTGAGAGAATCAGAAGAGTCCCATCTGCCTTTTAGGGAAGGGTCGTGCTTGGTGCCTGGTGACATCTGGGGCAGGGGCCTTTTCATTATGCCACCCAGAATATCAAAGCAACTTAGGCATTGGAAACCAGGAAAGAAAGAGGGAATTTTAGAAAGAAAAAAAAAAAAAGAAAGAACCGAAAGCCTAGCTGCCAGCCGGGCAGCTCTCTCTCTGCTGTCGGCAGGCTGCTGCTACCCACTCGTTACAATTAAAATGAAGTGTCCGTCAGCGGCTATCTTCTCTGTGTGGCCCATATGTTTCTGAGCTGATACTGTCCGGATTATTCTGTTCGGGAAAATGATAACGGCTGTTTATAACCTTGGCAAAGACTGAGGCCTAATCAGGCTGGAGCACATTTTCACCGACTGGCTGATAACAGGCTGTTAGCAGCCTTATCGCTGGGGAGAGATAGGCCAAAATAAGCAGATCTGTGAGCACGGGGCCCCATCGAGTGGTACACACTCTGGCCCCGGCTTTATTTTTAGATTCCCTTTTCCCAGTTGATATCAGAAGGCCCAGAGGCTGGAGGTGCGGTGGGTAGTAATGTGTGCCCCCTTGGGGGTCAGAGCGAGGCAGAGGGGATGTTAATCAACAGGAGAGGCGGAGGGTCAGCCCAGCTCCCAGTGCTCCCGGCTCCCTTCAAATGAGGGAAAACACGTGCAGGTCTTAGGAGACAAAGGAAGGGAGGCCCCTGTTTCCTGGCCCAGTGTGTGGGCTGGTCTCCTGTTGGGCTCAGCATCTCTCTGCTGTTGGAGTCTCCACCTCAGCAGGCAGGCGAAGGTGTGAGGGTTCTGAAAGATTGATCTCTTTCCGCATTCTCTCCTGCTGTAGCGACTTTTGCTGTTTGTCCAAATCCGCTTTACCTGGACATCTTCCTGGCATCCCTGCAGAATGACCCTCCATGCCTGACTCTTCGTCCTTATAACTTGCTGGACACCAGACAATTTAGGCTAAGAGGACAGAGGCGCAGGCAGCTCCTTACGTCCTGAGGTCTTTCCAATCTCCTTCCACTGATGGAGGCTCAAGGAGGCTGAAAACTGAGATCCCACTAAGTCATTCATTCATCACGGATACTAACCCCCTTGGTGGGATTGTGAGTTTTCAGAGAGGTCCAAATGACTGCTTCTTGGTAAAGCCTTTAAGGAAAGGCCCTTTGAACTTGTGCTTATACAGTGATAGGAAAAAAGCCATATCTGTAGCTAGCTTTTGTTTCTACAACCAATTCTCCAAAATCTTGAACTGTGCATGCTTCTAGAATAGTTATGAATCTGAGATAAGAAGGAGGTATGATGTGTATTTGAGGTCAAACTAAGAGGAAAGATTCCATGGTGATAAGCAACAAATGTCATAAAAAAGCGGTGGTGAGGGAGGGGGTAAGGAGGAAGAATGACAGTGTTATTGGCATCAAACTGCGGAGTCCTGTATTTTTTCTGTGCATTCTGTACAAACCCTCCCATCCTACAATATATCTGACGGTTTACTCTCTGCTCTGTATCTGTCTGTCTGTCTCTCTGCACCCCTCTTTTCCCCTTCCTGCCTTCCTCTCCTTGCTCTCTCTGCAGCTGCTGGATTCATGAGTCACTTTGTCTTCCTAAAAGAGTAGAATCAGGTGGTGGGAAAGAGGGCGAGGGGGGATCCAATCATGGGGGAGGGGAGGCATTTTCAGGGGCACACAGATTGAAGTAGGCACAGAAGGCAGCAGAGAGCATTATGACCATTATTATGCTAATCTATTTACAAGGCCCCCTTTATTCATTAATCTTTGAATAGCAGAACTGTTCATACAGCCTGAAATAAGAACCACCTGTGCCTCTAGGACCACAAAATAAAAGTGTTGAGGACAAATGATGTGTCGAACCAGGAAGGCAAAAATTAAATATAAATAAAAGGATTCAAATCTAATTCTTCTGTCATTTAGATCTTCACATACATGATTTTACAACTCACACGTTGCAAAGAGGCCAGCTGATTGGCAGTTTAGGAGACATCATCTAAGCTCAGAGAACATCTTCTCTAGGGACAGTTCGAAATTTAATGAAATTATTAAACACTCTGATTTTAAAAATCCAAACCAAGGTTTTCTTACGAGAACTTCTATTCTTCTTTCTGGAATTAAGTACTGATAAACTGACTATAAATGATTTTGGTTAATGCTCTGGATGTACTGATTAACTCAATAAGGAAATCTTTTACATTAGCCTCACAGAATTTGTAGTAATATAAAAAGCTAAAGCTGAAAAGGACCTCACATATGATCCAGTTCAAGCCTCTCATTGTCTATTAAACCTTTAATTAAGAGTTCTTTACACGTAGGCTAAGCCCCCATTTGTCATATCGCACATAGACGGTTACATTATCTTTGGAGCAGTTATTCTTTCAGGGAGCAACATAGCTCTTGCAAACACTTATTACCCTGTGTTATAGATACTTAGCAGGGGCTGAAGGGAGCAGGAAAGAAGGGCTCCAGCTTTCTTGCCATTACTGCTAAGGTAGCAGACACTCCACAGATGGGGGCGTGTTCTCATTTAGGCCTGAGAGTCTCCTACGAAGGAAAGCAACAGCGGCTAACGGGATGGAATATCTCCCATATTCCTTTAGGTAGGACTTGAATTCTCTAAATAACAATTCTCATTAAAACTCATTCCCTTTGTTAAGAGATTGAGTTCTTTAGTTCAAACCACCAAACCTTATTGTTCCCAAGTGTTAGAGTTATATAATCTTAGAGCTAGAAGACCACCCCCTTCTGTTGTAGAAGAGGAAATTGAAACCCCCAAGAGGGGACTGGATTTGACCAATGAGTCTGAACCAGGAATGGAACTAGGATATCCTACCTTTTAGCTCAGTGCTTTTTCATCTTTTTCGGTGACTTCATATTATGATTTAGTTATAGGACAAAGCATTTAAAATAAATCCCATAACTGTCCATGCCATTGTTTATTCATCTGTAAAATGAGGATTGTAATTACCCAATTGATTTTTAAGTTCCTTGAGAGCTGGGACTGTGCCATCCATCTCATTATTTCCCAAGGCACCTAACTCATAGAGTCCTTTGCACACAGAGCTGCTCAATAAGTGTTGAGTGTTGAAAAGTTGGAGAAATGAGTGAATGTGATTTTTAATTGGACTTCTCAAGTGATGACTCTTTCATTAAATGATTTTTCTAAGTTGTATGCACATCCTCGGCCATTCATTCCTTAAATGTCTTTCAGGGGAAGCAAAGTACAATGATGGTAATGTCTTTGGTAGTCTTCAGTACTGCAATTTGTAGTTGGTTGGTCACAAAGACTTGAAAAGGCTTAGTGATCATGAAGGTCATTTGGCTGTGAGGTTCTCAGTGGCAGGAGTCAGTGCTATCTTAGCTGCCCAAGGACCCTCTCCAGAGAATTGTTGTGACATCTTTCCGTTTGTCTTGAAGAGAGAAGGAGGTGGGAACTTGTTCCCAGTTGTATTCCA
This sequence comes from Perodicticus potto, assembly GCA_963574655.1. NCBI lineage: Eukaryota > Metazoa > Chordata > Mammalia > Primates > Lorisidae > Perodicticus > Perodicticus potto. Next base: position 37,886 of record CAUYRH010112027.1, read on the forward strand.
GTGCCTAGAATAATACCTGAGTCACAGTAGGTACTTAAATAAATGAGTCACTGGTCAAGGTCTACTTTTGCTTGACTAGCTCCTGCCTTCCAAGTGCAAAACTGGACTGGATGACTGTTGAATGTTTTTCCTAAAATATGATTCTGTGAATTATTTGAGCCAGGATACACTCTTCTTCTCAAAACATAAATTCTGCCAGTTCCTTATAAATCTGTATCTTTGGACCTATAACTTGCATTGCCAGGACCATTTGTATTCCAGGCCTCCTCTCATCCCCATACCATGAGATGATTGCCCACAAAGGCCTACTGCACACTTAGGCTTCTTCAAAGCAGCTATTTGGAAAGGGCAGGGTTTAAAGCAGAGCTATTATTTTGGTGAGGAGGTGGCAAGGAGGGTTCACAAAATTGCAGTTTTATTGCCTCTGACTTGCTTTTCAGAAGCACGTGACTGGCATATTTGGGTCATTAAATATAAAGACATTCTGCTTATGAATTATGCCAGCAAGATGTTTTCAGATCATACAAAAACGGTGTGTGTGGTGCCTGCCAAGTAGTGTTTTTATGTGTATGTCTCTGTACACACCACCCACTGCTCTGTGTAAGGCAGTGGTACTGCATACTCACGCGACATCATTCATCCTGGGATCTCAGAACCTTTCATAAACAGTCAGTCACTTACGATTCTAGTGAGTTAAATAAATAATAAGATCCTTACCCTCTTGAAAAGAATATGAAGCCTACATATTGAAAAATTAGGCAATTTAGCCCAAGGCAGAGTGAGCAGGGAAAGCACGACCTGGTGAGCCAGACCTAAGTGCCAGCAGCAAGAATTTTGATCTGTAAACATTCTAATGATGGCAGATGGCAGTGTGTCCTTGAGAGGGGCTTTCGGTTGGTCTGCAAGCTTTTATTCAGTAGCTGGTATGCGCCTAGTACAGAGCTAGAAACTACTAAGAAAAAAAAAAGAGATCAAAAAATGTACCATACCTTTTTTTTTTTTTTTTACAAGACCTAAAAACATTTATTCAATTTTTTGAGCACATTCTAGGTGCCAGACAGTTCAATATGGAACATAATTAAAAAATTAAATGCTGGAATACAGTCAACATACAGTTTTGGAAGCAGAGAGCAGTTAAGTTTCTGGGCGATGGTGGTAAGGAACTGATAGTAAAGAGAGAAGTTGGGCTGTGAATAGAAGAAGAGGTGGGAGAAGTCAGCAGAAGGTAGATTAATGGACAGTACGAATGTACATTTGAGAAGAACCAAGTGGGCAAAGGAAGAGTGGTTGGAAAGAGGATAGCATTTTTGTAGCAGTTCTGTGTTTCAGTTTTTGTACTAGTAAAAATAAAGGAAAGGAAATGATATTGGTTAATAGGGTGCCACCACCGGAAGGATCGCTGAGGGTGACTAGTGCGTTAATAGCTGCCAGGGTGAGACGCTCTGTGTTTGACATGGCACTGGCATTAAGGTTTGCGGTTTTATGGGAGCCTCTGTTTAACATGACATTGGAGATATTTCTTTTATCTGCCTGTTGTATGGTATGATCAGAGCCGGTCTTTGGAAAGAGGAAGGTCCTTCTTGGCCACAGGGTGGATACAAAATAGTAAATGCAACCATATTGGGAAGGAATTTTCTGGTGTCCCAATGGCCATCCCTTGCCAGACTGAGCTCTGTCTAAGATTGTCAGGCAGGTGTTCAAATAAATAATGCAGCTAAAAATACTTCCAGCAGCAGCTGGGACTTCTCTAGCTTTGGGATGGTGGGAGTACAGCTTCTTAGCTACTTGGGCAGGTGTATGTTGGCTCCAAAAAGTTAGAACAAACACGCTCCAGACACATCCCTACATGGACCAAAGCCTCGTTTCTTACGGAGAAACAAAACAAAGCATTTATTTCATTCAGCCTTGCCTAGAAACAGGTGTGCCTGGGCTGAAGGAACCAGAGGTAGAGCTCAAAAACAAACAAATTAATAGGCCTCCACCAGGGGGAGAATTTGGTTTCAGAGCACTTAAGTGGAATTATGGTCTGCTCCCTGCCCAGGTCTTACTCATTCCTAACAAGTAGCACTCAGCATAACCTCAAAAAGAGGGTGATCTAAATTAACAGTCATAATAATGGTAATGCTTAATACAATCACCGTTTTTTATTAAGCACTTACTAGGTGGCAGAGGCTGTGTTTGTTGTTTTATTTAATCCTCAAGAGATATTAGGGTAGATAATATTATCTCCATTTGCTTATATTCAGAAGCTAAGGTTCAAAGCAGTTAAGTTACCTTGCCCAAGGGCAAGGTGTGTTAAGTCTCAGAGTTGGAAGTCAGATTCATGTGTACAAGTTGAACTCCCTAATTATGGAAACTTGAGTAAATATGTGAACTTGCTAGAAATACGGCACGTTTTACCTTCTTTTTGACTCTAAACTTGCCATATACACTAACAGGCGTACATAATAAATCTTGTGGCATTGGCCTTGTAGCATATTCAAGGTAATTTTGGAGATTGTAGGTTATTTTTAGCAAAGGGATCTGTTAACCTCCAACCTCCATAAAGACAACCATGCCAAGGGTGAAATCTTTTGCAGCCTATTGAAGCATCGATGAGGTCACATTCAGGAATTTTGAGGACTTAACTCTGAGTGGTCAAGATATGGTGACCTTATTTTGGGTGCAGCTTCTGTAGGACTAACTATCGTATGTGTGAGTCCAAGAGGAGTATGTAGGATTTGGGTGACAAAACAATTCTACAGGTTCGCCGTGGTCATTGTTACCCCATGATGAGCTTTCCTGTGGCGGTGACCTAGGAGCACATGAGTAGCCAAGCTCTGAATTGCCCGGGGATTGGGGCAAGGGCAGCCCACCTCTGCTACTCTGTCAAGCAAAGTGATGCCAGAGGCTTTAGGGGCCCAAGGTTGCCAGAGACTTTGTATGAAGGTGGTGGAGATATTATCAGACTCTTATCTTTGTAGTGGAAAGTACTTTTGAAAAAGAAGTCTGTTTCAGAATTTAAGAACAACAACAACAACAAAGCCATAAAAATGTTTTGTGACTTGCAAGTAAGGCATAGTTTGGGTCTTTTGAAATTGAGGTTATAGACCTGTTTTTCCTTTCTTAGTAAATCCCCTTCCCCCAAGTTGAATCACACTTGCATTTACTGAAAGAGGAGGGGCTAAGCCTCAGGATCTGGCCAAATGACAACTTTTGGTTGGCAACAAAAGTGTTTCAGAATTCTACTCAGCCTAGCTCACGGGCAGTGACCCCATCAGATCTGATAAACTGAACAAGCTAGGGGCTACCAAGAGCCGCAAAGGAGACCCACACAGACAGCAGTGCCAGTTTGCGGGAGGGAACAAATGGTCGGGTGGTGTAAGTGACTCAGTGATGAGCCATTTTTCTATCCATGCTCATTCAGGTTTAAATATGAGGTAGGGCGAGGATAAATTCTTCTGCCTGTGCTTCATTCTGTTGGAGAGAGGGCTGTTAGGAGGCTATGGGGAATGTGAACTGTGATTCTAAATGTAATGAAGATCTATGTCAAATACATAACCACAACCTGGAAAACGGGAAGTGGTGGCCATTTTCACTTGGCCTGAGTATTTTAAAGCTTTAATTGGAGTTGTAAATGTCGTATGTACAGGAAACCAAGGAGTAGGTGTATGGTATATTAGAATTGCCTGGGGACCTTTTTATAAAGAAGTGCAAGTCCTGGACCAGAATGTCTGGATGTGGGGAGGCCCAGGCCTGAGTATTTTTAGAAAGCTCCCCAGGTGATTCTGTGCCGAATTGGATCCATTGCCTTAGATTACTATGTAGCAACATTGTTTTTGTCCTGTCCAATGAATACAGCAGCAATGGCATGCTGTTTTTGTCATAGAATTTGGAGGTGTTCGGGCTCTGGAAAGTACGTGGGGATGTGTGTGTCTAAAGTTTGTGTGTGTGTGTGTGTGTGTTGGGTGCACACATGTGTGTATGCACACGTTCATTTGTTTTCTGAAGCACACAGTCTGCTGCTAGCTTTGTGACAGGTGATCAGAGTGATGTGGACATGGCCAGCCTGGGCAAACTGACTTTCCCCGTTTCACCCTGCCTGCAAACAGAGTTAACATCCTCAAGGTAAAGCTCTGAAATCCCACGCTGACCTTTTCGTGAAGCATTATAATCAAGTTGAACATTTCCAGTTTTACTACAAATGCCTGCCCCTTGGGAAAATACTTCCCTACATTTTATGACAATTGATTCTGATTTTGAGGAACCAATTTGTATTGAATGCAAAATGTCCAGCCTCACATGGAAACTGGAAAGTCCCCACATCCAGACAAGTCCAACACTGTGTTTTTATTGCAAAGACAGGGGAAACAATGAAAGATGGTGGTTTTTTTTTGTTTGTTTTAGAAAATCCTTCCTTCATTGTTCTGCATATTTTTTTTTTTCATTTTTTTACAGTCCTGTGGGTCTAATGACCACAGGCAATTTTGAAGCTATCTGGGCTCGTGGGAAACTTCACCCCGTCTGGATTCTAAGCTGCTAGATGGCTGAGCCTGCTGGATCTTTTACTGTATGTGAAGTCCCCCATAGTGCCAAGGAGCCTGATGTGAACATGTTGATCCCTTTGAGAGGCTCTTGGAAACATTACTGATATTTTATGCTGTGCACTGAAGTCAGCATTTTACTCCCCACATTATAGTCCTGGCCACAAAGGAAACAACGCTTCTTGAACTACTATGATGTATCCAAGGGCCCTGGAGGCTTCTAACTTCATTTGAAAGAAGTCACAGAAACAAAGGCTGCTACTTCTCCTGCTACCTTCTGCTGACATAAACAGAAGCCCCTAAAGGATGCCTCCTGCCAGTACCCCAGCTAGGGACTCACTTGGAGAAATATTATCAAATAGACCTTGAGTCCCCCTGCTCCGGGCCTAACTCACGTCTTATTCAGTGTGAATGGCAAGTGATGTTTGGTCTAGGTGGTGAGGAGATGCCTAAGAAGGTAACAGAGATGCCCAGTGGGACGGGGCTTCTTTGGCCTTGTGACATTTAGTCCAAGGAGAGTGTGAGGACTGTGGTTGAATTGGGGTTTCTGTGATTTCCTTATGTGAGTGTATTTACAGTGCCTGTACCTTCCTTGTCGCAAAAGACAAATTTTATGTTCATCCTCTTGGGCGGGGGGAAGGGGGGTTCTTGTTCTCTTTCTTTGCTTGGACCACTGAGAAGATAGGGGAGCAAGCCAAGGAAAGTGTGGGTGTCTACAAAGGTTTCTTTAATCCCGAGAGTCCGTAAGCATTCTAGGGCTCATGGGAGACCGTCTACTCCCATTTCTGGAATTTGCCTCTTGGCATCACCATACAGGGGCCTTTTCCTAGTTGTGCTTTGTGGTGGAAAGGTCAGCTGAGCACGGAGGACCCTGGGACTGGCCGCTCATCTTGCTGTCTGGCTCTCCCTCGGGCAGGCATTTGACCGTTGCCTCGGAACTTTCTATTTGATTCTCAGAAAAGCCAGAATGCTCTTTAGGGCACTGCTTCAAATCTCAGCGACACTCCATCTGTAAAATTGGGTGGCAGTGTATTTTTTGCCCCTTATATGAGACTGGGAGAGAATGGAGGAAGAAGGGTAATGACTTAAAAGCCAAAACAATTGAATTCTTTGGGCTGCTGTGCTCTGGCCTGAGAGTGGTTATTTTCCACTACAGAATGCCTTCGAAAACATTTATCTGCCTTCTCTCCCTTTCACGTTTGCTGTCATTGGCACAGAAAATCAAGTTCCCACACGGTTCCTCCATGTTCCACAGGTGTGAATCCCAAACATCTTATTTAGTGTTTCATGAAAGGCGGGTCTGAGCTCCCCTTCCTCCTCCTGATCCTGTTCGTCCCCGGGAAATGGGCAGCCACACTCAAGACCAGGGGAGATGTACACGTTCCCCAATAGTGTGTCATGTGTGTGTTTATCCTTTACCTCTTCAGCTCACAAAATTTTCTTGAGCATCTTTTTTTGTGACAGGCTGTATTCTCATCACAGTGAACAGAACAGACAAAATACTTGTCCTCGAGGAGCTTCCATTCAGTGAAGGAAAGAAACAATACATGTGATCTCAGGTGTTATAAAATGATACCCTCTCCCGTGTCATACTAACATCTTTGAAGCATGGTTTTATGCCTTACCCCTGGACTGCCTCTTCAGTCTGGGCTTCCAGGCAAGTGGTCCCGTGTCCGGCAGGCCTGGCTGTCACTGATTATAGATATCTGTAGGGCCTGTGCTCATGCTCTGTAACCATTTTCTGTTACAGAGTCTTCTCTCTGCTCACTGAAGCCTTCGTCTCTTATGCTGCGATCAATGGGTGGGCGCCTTTCCCATTTGGATGCTCATTTTTTAATCCCTGCTGCCTCTCTCCATGTCATTCTGTTCCATTTTTCTTTATAGGCTTTCAGGTCTACTGTACCTGCTGATTACTTAGTGGAGAGTGCTGGACATCTCCTTTAATTAATTCCATCGATTTGAAATCCCACAAGGTTCAGGGTCCTTAGATTTCTGAAGCAGCTAAATGGAATGTCTAAATTCCAACCTTTTCCTTCTGCAAATTGTTTTGCCACAAAGTTACTGGGAGGAAGTGCTGTGGTTTTATTTATTTGAAGGAGTATATTAATCCACAGAGGACTCTGCATTCTTAACTGAGCTTTTTGTGTATAAGGCAGAAGAGGAAAAGATGCTTGGATATCTCTCCTTCTCTCTCTCTCTCTCCCTCCCTCCTTCTCCACCCCCTGTCAGGGTTCTGTTACTCATTCTTTTCTTTCTTTCGATCATCTTGTCACTTACTTCTGTAATGCTGGGTCAGCTGGGATCACATCTAAGCAAGCAGTGACTTCTTGAACCCTTTGAGGAAGGGTATGACCTTCACAAAGGGCACAGAAGCTCTGCCCAGGACTTTTTGTTTGAAGAGCACCTGCCCAGGGTGTTTTCTACTAGGACGCACCAGCGATCTTATGGCAGTGATTTTGTTGAGTTATATGCGTTTGGTTTTCAAGTATTCCTTGTTAATAGTAAGCATGAAATTTCTGGGGGGCAGTCGCCAAATCTGTCGCCCAGTCATGAGTTTGTAAGAATAATGAACCTTCCACACAAGGTTCAGAAATCAGCATTGAAAGGAACTTTAGAAATTATGAGCTCACTTCTGTCATTTTGTAAATGCAAAGATGGGGTAAGGGAACTTGTACCATTTGACACCTGACAAGTACCAGGCCCTAGACGAGGCATCATACATCTGATATAGTGAAGTAATCACGTTGGGCATATTACAAGCTGCTGTTGAAACCCAGACCCTTTCTAGTCACCAAAATGCATCTTCTTAAGCCAAATACCCAAAGAGAGGGAGAGCGACTCAGTGCAAAGAAGTTTCTTGAGCTAACTCTTCAGAGGCTTGTGTTGCATTCTGCCTGCTCAGCCGGCCTCGACTGTGGGGCCTTAAGCTAGCACTGTGGCAGACACTGGGGGTGGACAGCATTGATGTGACTGAAGCATTGGCAGCCATCAGAGAGTTAATGTCAGAGAAGTGTGGGCGCTGGGCAAATGGAAGGGGTTGCAGGGAGAGACCGATGACATGTCACACCCCCAGTCATGCCATCTGACCATCTGAAGTTAGGTGCACCGTGGAAGGCCAAGAAACACATTCAGGGAAGGAGCAGGGGCTTGTCTAAAATGATTCTCTCCTTTCTGCCCGGGCCAGCCAGGCAGCAGAGCCGTGCACTGCCTGCGGCCGAGGAAGACTCTGTTGCTATGCGCCGGAAGCCTAATTTTATTATTGCTCTCCCCTATTTAATGTCTGTCTCTCAGGCAGCTGGTGATGTTTTAATGAAGCTGGAATTGTATAGTCTGTAGCACTGGATAATCATAAGCTGCCGAGTCAGAATCAAATTAATAATTCATGAAATTAAAGTGTATAATTAATTTGAACCGTGCAGATGAGAAGAAGGGCCAGAGCCCACTGCCTGGAAGGAGCTGAAGTGTGGGGAGTGTTGACTGAACTCGGCTTCCATTCCCAAACAGTGGAAACGTACATGCAGGTTGGATGTAGCGAGTCTGGGGGTCTGTCTGCAAACACGTGCTTCCCCGAAACAAGGTGCATTCACCTAAAACTTGAATGACTGTCTTTGAAGTTCAAAAGCGTTTTAATTGGTTTTGATTCACACCCTTTCTTTGCCCTAGAAGAATCTTGTTCAAAAGGGAAATGAGATATGTCAGATGTCACTGGGTTACAGATCTCTGTAGCATGGGGGTCCCGTAGAGAGTGCCATCAGGACCTTCACTCGTTTCTGTGGTTCACAGGCGCATAAATGAAACCCCCAAACGCAGGCCCTCTATTGAGTTTCCACACCCATGGATTTCTTACCAGAAGTACACTCACATTCTCTCTCTCTCATCTATACACACAGACAAACAAACAGCAAAAAGAAATGACTTCCTCTGGACAGTGGTAATGACACGTTTCACGTCTAGCATCTTATTTTTCCTCACAGATATCCTTTGTGATAGCTACAGAAAAATACTTTTTAGTGCTATTCTAGTAGCAACAAAGTACAGGGAAAGCAGCCCGAGTGCCTCCTTCAGGTGGGAACTGCTCAGTAAATTCCCAAACCATCTGCCTTTCTTGTGTTCCCCTCCCCTCCTGCTAGGGGCAGGAGGCAGGGGTTCTGTTCATCACTGGTGCCGTCTATGTAACTTGCGAGGTGTTTTCCACAGACTCTGCAGACATTTGCTGGGCTCCCTTTCTTGGGAGAGGATTGTAAGGAGGCCTGTCCAGATGGGTCCTTTCTTGGTTTTTGAATGATGAATGCTGTCGTGCCATAGTAAACAGAGGGATCTTCAGGTTATCCTTTTCATTAGAAAATCCCTTCTAGCGTTTAAGCCTCCTAAACATGGCAGCTTCCTCCCCCGGTAGACTTGCAGAGAATGAGAAGGCAAAACAGGAGTCTGCCATTGTCCATTTCTCTTTGTCAGGCCTTTGAGACTTCTTGTTCTAAAGGGACAAATGACTGGAAGCCGTGATACAGACTAATGATGCAGAAGCCCCCAAAGGTTTGGGTTGAATTGAGGCTCAGTTGACTTCACATTTTCAGGTTTCAGGATGTTTATTTGTCCTACCCATAAAGGGTTTCCTGTCTGCCTCTTTGTTCACACACTTAACCAGAAGCGCCAGGAGGAAGTTGGACCAGCGAGGTAGCGCTCAGGCTTCCAGGGCTCACATGCAGCCGTGTTCTGCACACCAGCCCCTCGCCTCCTTCTTGGATCTGCATGCTTCCCTAACTTGCTTCTGCTTGCATGGCCTCAACTTCTCCATAGCAGCTTTCAGTTTGCCCACAGGTAAGGTTTCAGCTACTGATATTTTGCCAAACTAACGGATTACCCATAAACACACTCCGGGTTCTGTTTTGCTCCCAGCGATTTTTAAACCATTGCCTGTTCAGCATTCTCAGACTAACACACACGAATCAGGAACATTTGATGCCCAGCCGTACCAAATGCATTTCAGGGCAGAAGATTATGGTCCTGTAATATGTCTGACTTCCTGTCTTCAAGGCACTTTGCTTCCATGACCAAGTCCTCACTGTGAGGTAGCTATCCATCATTTTTGAGGGAGAAAGCCAAGGCAGAAATAAGTAACTTGCCAAGACAACTAGAATGGTTGACACCATGATGGGATTTATTGTTGGTAGTGGAGTCTTTGATGACCCCAGGGTTTGGTTAACTACCTCAGAGCTTCTGGAATTTACTTCTCTTGTGTTTAATTGGAAGTTTTTGACTTACCTTGGTGAATTAGGTGTTATCTTACTGGAGAAGTATTGTATTATATAGTTTCTCATATAACCATTTCCACCTGAAGAGTTTAATATGTTTTCAATAAGATTAAAAGTGAGCTTTCCCTTTCGACATACAAATATTTGGTCAATCTACAGTTGCCTCCTCCTGGGAATAGAATTTCTCTGATTCAAATATGTTGATTAAAATTTACAGGCCAGACAGGGGCAGTGGCTAAGGCAGGTGGATTGCCTGAGCTCAGGAGTTGGAGACCAGCCTGAGCAAGAGCGAGAGCTCCATCTCTACCAAAAATAGAAAAACTAGTAGGCATTGTGGTAGGTGTCTGTAGTCTCAGATACTCCAGAAGCTGAGGGAAGAGGATTGCTTGAGCCCAAGAGTTTGAGGTTGCTGTGAGTTATGATGCCAAGGCACTCTACCCAGGGCAACAACAGAGTTAGACTCTGTCTCCCAAATAAATAAATAAATAAATGTAATTTATAAGGACTGTTGTTTTTCTGTAAATGGAAGGGGCAGAATGGGAATGATGGTTCCTCAGTCTACTTGTACGTCACCTACTTGTATGGTCCTGTTGGTGCAGGTATTTTAATAAGTTATTAGCTGAGATCGCCATATGATCAATTAAATCAACCATGTGGCATTCAGCCATACATATGGCTGGAACCCATGAATTAACCAAAACAACCTGGTCACATCTGGGCATGTGAACAGATGCATGCTGAAGCCATAGCAGGAAATTACATAAAATTGTGAGCATGGCTGCTTACAAAATAGAGGTCTATTGGGTATAAAATGGTGTTTAGAAAATCTTTTGGGAAGAGAAGTATTTATTTCCTAAAATGTGTTTACTAGGAAAAGTAGCCCCGTTCCTCGCACTGTGAAACCATTCTATAGTCTTGGAAAAAAATGTTCTGATGCACTTTGAGGGGCTTTAGAGGCACATCTGGAGCATCACAGTTCTAGAGGCACGGGTAGGCAGGCGACATTGTGGGAGCACCTGTGTGCAGGGTAGAGTCGGGGCTCAGCACTTGCTTTAATGTTCTTTTCCCCAGAGAGGCTCACTAGTGCTTCCATAATGCAAGAGGAAGCCTTCGCTTTAGTTTTTGGGTTCCCTCCAGCTACTCCTTTTGATCTCTTCATTTTAGTCAGATGCTTGAGCAATGCAATATGGTGTTATGGTTTTGCTAGAGCTCAACACCAAGCTTCGGCTTTATTAAGTTACAGACCCCTAAGAATGAAGATTTGGATCTTTCAGCAGCTCCTAAATGAGTTATTACACTCACCCTTTGGCATGCACATAATGAACATGTAATCAAATTTAGTAATTGACTTTTTTAATTAATTTATTTGTTTAATGTGTGATCTTAGAAAATCTCTACAATTCTGTTGTTTTTGATCCACAAGATTCTAAAAGACAGAGTCTATTGTCTGTGTACTTTTATTTGTCACTCACTGTATTATACTAATAAAACCACATTTGGTTATAATTCAGAAGAGTACAATTCTTATTTAGAGTATTTCAATAAAGCACATTTTGTAAGAACTACTATAGTTTAGAAAATAAATGTGCAAATAAACTTCATTTTGGGGTTCTGTAATTTGGAACAGAGAGTTATAATTCTTTTGGGTAGATCTGTCCCACCTTTCACTCATATAATGGCAATGGTTTTTTAAGTCTTAAGGTTTAGGGATTCAGTTTGAGTGTTACATACACACCCACGATGGTAAGGGGGATTGGGTTTGGGGCAAAGGCCAACAGTCCCTTCTCAGGCACCAGTAAAAACTCATGGGCCCTGTACTTTGTTTTGGGAAGTAAGGCCCTTTGCCTTTGTTGGCTGCTAAAATTGGGACGCAGGTACATGGTACATGGGCTTCTTTTTGTTTGCCCTCCAGAGGTCTTTGTCCCATCCCCCTGGTCAATAGTCAGTACTGCCTTCCCCCAACCTGTAAGTAAGGAATACTTGTGAAAAGTTGTCTCTGCCTGGTTTGAGGGGGAATGACTTGTGTGGATTTGTGTTCTCCCTTCCTCACCTGCTAAAATGTAAGAAATGTGGAGCTAGGTCCTTCCTGTCTGTTCTGGTGGGAACTGGTGAGGCTGTGGTGAACCATGGTTCATAGGTGAACCATGTCAAGCCTTGCTTCTTGGAGAATGAGCAAGTGTTGAAGAGACTGTGCACAAATGTGCCCCCATTCCTGTACAAACCCACAATTTACTTGTTTTCCAATTGGGTAGAAGTAATTTATAATTTTTAGAAATTATTTGTTGTCATTATAACATTTCCCCACAGGCAGCAGATAGCCATTATTGAGAATTATAACGTATTTTGATTTAGACAGGGCCAGAATAATGAAATTGGAAGAAATGCAGAAAATATGGGTATTAATGTTAACTACACATACTTCACTCAACAGAAGGAGGCAAGCTTTCTCAGCCAAAGAATTTTTCATTTTCCCAAAAATGCTGTGTGTACATATATATATATATATATTTTTTATCCAGGGCCTCTGGTTTTTAACTTTACAACACCAGTTGAGTAATTTTTAACTGCAGGATACATCTCTTTCCCAATATTCTTCCCACCCATCACAACATATTTCAGTTTAAATGGCCTGTTATTTTTCTTCATAGTGCCGTGTCTCTGCATGGGTGAGAACTAGAAAACCAGCCAGGAGGAATTTGATATGCCAAGTGGGTCAGCTCATTATAACTTCTAGGAAACCACGAGATAATTGTGGGGTTACTGCTGGTAGGTTCCTTAGCATTGTGTTAGATGTTAATACTCTTCCTCATTCAACTTTTTAGTACATTTATAGGACATCTGAATAAAGGGGCTGGACAACCACTTCTAAGCAGAATTTTCCAGGAATACTTGGTGACTAACCTTAGAGGTTTAAAAAAGCAAAAATAAAACTACGTGGTTGAATTTTTACATTGAATAGAACATTAATCTTAGTCTGTATCAAATTATTGGAGTAACTTTATTGATAAAAAGTATTTTCCCCAAATGATTTCCTACTGATCGATTCACTGTGAAATGGTCAAATTTGGCCTAATGAATTGGCTTTTGCCATTTATCGATATGATTATATTTATGCTTTCATTTTTTTCTTCTTTTCTTTCCTTTGTCATCAAAATAATTTATTAAGAATTTTTACATATGAAGGTAGTAATAGGTTGGGCCTGAATTCTAGGAACTTACAAAGTAACACATGTTTTTAATATGGAGATCATCAGGCTTTCAAAGGTATTGTATAAATATTTATATAATGGTATGTAAATATAACGTATATGTAAATACAGCATATATTTAAGTATATCATTGATAGGAAACACTTATTTGACCTTTATTATAGATATTTGTCTGGCACTATTGTCAGCGCTTTTCAGCCAATTTATTTAATCTTTTAAGAGATAGATAGAATTATTACCTTTTACAGTTAAGGAAACTGAGACCTGGAGAAGTTAACCAGCTTGCCCAAGGTTGCACAGCCCATAAGTGGTATATTTAATTAGCCTAGGCAGTCTCGCTCAGGAGTCTTTACTTTTAACCAGTACACTGTGCTTCTTCTCAGTAAAGGTATAATAAGCAAAGGTCAGATAATACAAATAATTATAATAATAATTAATATTATAATAAGTGTACATTACTGAGTATTTCCTATGCACCAAACATCACACCAAACATCTTACATTTATCGTCTCATGTAAACCTCTGAATAACTCGGTGATGTAGTTACTTCAAATACAGCAGAACCTCCATAGTTGACCACCCCCTACACTCACTACCTTCTTAATTTGACCCAGTCTTCACAGACCAGACATGTAATACATGGACATATCAGTACAGTAGGCCTGGTTCCTCCTGTTGACCACCTCCACATGTTGACAGGTTGGTACAGTCTCTTGGGTGGTCAACATAGAAGTTCTACTGAATTTAGAAAGAAACTGAGCTTCTAGATCCTCTCCATGTTACACAGCTGGGAAAGAGCAAAGCTGCTTGTTGGGGGTGAATCCCAGAGTACATCTGAAGACCACAAAGGAGGTCAGGGATGGCAGGTTGATGAGCTGGTTGGAATGTGGAATTAGTGAATCCACCTCGTGTCAGCCACTCAGTTCTAATTTATGCCATGGACACAACCACTGACTGTCTGTCTGCCCCAGAGTTGACAGCATAGATGAGGAAAAAGAGTGCAGTGGAGTGGACCAGATAAGTTACCTGAAGCTCTCGACTTGTCTGTGATCAGGAGATGCTGCCGTGTGCCCAGAATCCAGTCTCATGAATGTCCAGATCTCTCCAGCACATGCCTCAGAAGTAAGAGGTGTGGGTCATGGGGTAGCTCTACTCATGGTGAGGGTGAAATCATCGTCACTTTCTTATCCTTCGTCCTATGATACAGTTGGATGTAAGATTCGGGTAGGATGTAGTTCCCTCCTCTCAACTTTTACCCCAGACCCCGCTAATCCCCCTGAGAAGTTTCAACACTCTCCAGCACCAGCCCTCACTGAAAGGTTTTGCAAAGCAAAGGGACCTAGCACTCTCCCTGTTCTCTTTGCCTTAGCTACCACACCCAAACTGGGATCTAACCAACCTTGGGTTGCAGATCAGGCTCCAAGATTCAGAGTCCCCCAAAAGTTCCCTTTATATGCTTGGTCAAGACCAGGGAAGAGGCAAGCATGCAAAGTCAAACAAACTGAATCAGCTGTGTCCGCTTGGTGCTTAAGAAGCGACTGTAATAACTGTTCTCTCTTTGTGTGTTATTTTGCCACATTTTCTCTCCTTTTAAGATTTGTCAGGCTGGGAGCGATGGCTTACACCTGTAATCCTAGCACTCTGGAGGCCAAAAAGGATAGATTTCTTAAGCTCAGGAGTTTGAGACCAGCCTGAGCAAGAGCAAGACCCTGTCTCTACCAAATGTAGAAAAAATTAGCTGGTTGTAAGGCTGAGGCAAGAGAATCACTTGAGCCCAAGAGTTTGAAGTTGCAATGAGCTGTGATGATGCCACTGCACTCTACCCAGCATGACAAAATGAGACTATGTCTCCCCCAAAACAACAAAAAATATTTGCCATCACTTTTCTCTATAGTGACATTTTGGGTAGCTTTTATTTTTATCATCATGTTTTACCACATGTTTAAGTTTTCTTTAATGTACATGTATTTCTTTGTTTAATGTGTAAAACCATACTGCATGGGCATGCATTATGCACGTAGCATGCATCAGAATGAGGTCAGAAAAATGGAGGACTCCAGTATGTTTTGCCAATGTATTTTTCTCTGTGTGTGTTTGTGTGTACATGTGAGCACACATGCATACTTGTGTATATGTTTGTGACATACAGGCCACAGATCTTCCTGGGCTCGCTCTTCCTCTGTAGGACCTAGGGACTTCTCTACAAGAGGAAGGCCCACTTGACCTATTTGTGCAAGTGTCTTTTGCTGTTTTTCCTGCTCTCTGCTTCCCACCCTATCAGACATGTTAATGGCTCCTATCATCTTCTCTTTTCACCAGCTTAAAAAAAAAAATACAACTCTCGCTTGGCTTCTCTTCTGATTTCAGCCTGTCACTTGATGAGGTCCCTGCTATTTATATTTTTGTTTGTTAGGAGGGAGGGGGGAGACATATAAATAAAGCCCAGGCAAACCCAACCACCCTGCTGGATATGAAGGGACTCCCTCATATTGTGGCAGCAGGGCTGCCTAACTGGTAGTTAAGCAGGGACCAAGAGGTCCACACTGTGAATGCCGTTGAAAGGGTTACTGGGAAATGCAAACAAAAACAACATGCAAATGAGGCTTCCAGCAACAGGTAGACTTAATCAGATGCTGTCAGATGAATTCAGCATCTCCCCGATTGTCGCCTCTCTTTGCCTCCCATTCGGAAGCCCTCATCTGCTCCAGATGTGGTTTAATTTACTGCGACTTGGCTAATTACTGTAATTAAGGATTAATTACTGTTAATTACTTTCACATAAACTCAACGCCAGTCAAAGAGCGGAGCCTTATGAAGTCTGCCACAGAAGTGAGCACAGGCTCGGCGGCCTGTGTGAGCTCTGCAGGTCTCTATGTATTGCCTGGGCCCCTGCCACCGTGAAGCTTCCTGACCTTCCAGCATCACCAGCGGGATGGGAAGCCAAAGGTTTGAGCAGGGTCAGCGCCCAGGCCCTCAGAGTGTGTCAACTACCAGGCACTTCCATACACAATGGGCAGCCAGAGAGACAGGGACAGTGTTGGGGAGAGGGCCTGGGCAAACTAAGCAGATATGTGCACACCTCCAGCCTTTCCCAGGGAGTGCGGGAGCCAGTCTTGTCTTCTCTCTCTGTTGGCTTTGTGAGCTGGTAGGACGCCTACATTCTGCTTTGGTGCTGAGGTATGGGAGATATTGGCCCCAGGTAATTGGAACAAAAATAAACCAAGGGCTGGAAATCAGGTGCTGTTTCTTTCTGACTACCACTCTCCCTCCAAACAGTCTTATTTTTTGAAGTAAGAACTAGATAAGGGATGGTGAAGCACATGGCATGTACCTAATTATACAAACATGAAGATTACTGCCATACTAAGTAACTGTTCTCCAACATCACCTGGGCTTTCAGCTCTGCCAGTCAACGCTTTCACTTGTTCTAGAGAAGCTAGTGACTTTTGTGACTATTGAAACTGTTTTCCTCTCCTTGAGACTTGAAATCAACCCCTCCCAGCAGACAACATTGCCTTCTAGTTGATGAAGAGCATTGAAGCCTTTCATTGTGAACTCTCCCATCTCCCCCACGCTGTCTCTGGGTGCATCCTTTCTTCCTCTCTTCTTTCTCAGTGAGTTGTGTCACTTTTCTGTATAAAGGCGATTCTTCTCCTCTTACCTTTTATACTAGCCTCCTCCCTTTTCTGCTTCTTCATATTACTATCATTCTTTTGATGCTTCCTTCACTGTACTCCAGGGACACTCTCTTCCAACCTGAGGAACTTATAGAAACCTTCCCTTGACTTGTCTTCATTCTTCTCAGCCATGTGCATTCTTTCCCTTCTTTATATCATTCAAATTCTCAGAGACAGAAGTTCCTCAACCCACGTGAGTCTTCCTTTGTCTCCATCTTTGACTGATACTTTTCTAGTTGCCTAATGCAATTTGTATTTTTTGGTCCACAATTTATTGAACTTCCTTCTTAACTGTATTTGATACTTTTCTTTGTGACTTCTTCTTAGGTCTGTTCTCTTGGTCTCTCTTCTCCTTAATGGACATCTTATCTTCTCCACCAGGTCCTAAGATACTGGTGTTTTTCATCAAGTTCTGACCTCAGATTGGCTATGTGTGGATGTCATTCTACACCCTTACTTACTGAAGGATCCGGTTACTCTCAGGGTGTTTGTGACTCCCCCACTAGATGAGAACTCTTTGATGTCAGGCCGTGAGTCTCATTCACTGTTGCATTCCACAAAGACATAATGCCACCATCAATACAGTGGGTGCCTTCTGCTTGCTCGACCTTGGAACCCTAGGTCACAAGTATACCTGGGCATCCACCAAGGCAACTTTCAAGGGCCTTCCTTGTTTTCTTGGCCATTTCTACCCGAATACAGGAGGATTTGTCTGTTGGGAGTGAGGAAGTTCTTTGTGTCATTTAAGGAAATTCTAGGACATAATTATTTCAAAGAGAGGTTCCCAAGAATGTCTTCTTGATATTAAAATTCCAAAGAGTACATTTTTATTATGTAAAAGGAACGACGGGCACACTGTGTAGTGTATTTTGGTTCTGTACACTACCACCCATTTACAAAAAGTAGTGTGCATGCTAGAAAGGCTGTCTTCATATTGACTTGTTGGTAAAGCTCAAAGGTAAACTAAAACTTAATTTGGGACCAAAGAGACATTGAAATTTACTTTTTAACATATCCAATTGAAATTATTTTCAATACATTTTCAAAATAAACCTTATATTTGAATCAATTATAAATGAAATTTTAAATTGTATTAAATACTTTTAAATCTTAACACACTAACTAAAGGAAAAATAACTTTTATATGATTAAACTCTGAGTTTTTTAAATAGACCTTTTTTGTGTTTTTTTTTTTCTTGCTGAGTCCACAGAGATTTTTTACTAATTTTTTTCCTTGGTTGGCTTGTTTGGAAATGGATTATTTAACAAATCCTACGTATATTTACTCACTGTATATTGCAGTGTTGTATAATTGTAGATTCATTTTGTATATGTGGTCTATATTTTTCACTATTTGTTTGCTGA
Source organism: Perodicticus potto (assembly GCA_963574655.1). Lineage (NCBI taxonomy): Eukaryota > Metazoa > Chordata > Mammalia > Primates > Lorisidae > Perodicticus > Perodicticus potto. The sequence continues at coordinate 55,913 of CAUYRH010112027.1, forward strand.
GTATGATTTTAACATCATCAGCTGCATGTGACTTCAGCTGGTTGTGCACTTGACACACAGTACAAACACACTAAATTCTACTGCTGTGTACTTTGAAGCTATCTACTCTCTCATTTTCTCCTAGAGTTTAGTTGTGAGAAGTGTATTACTGAATGTTTCGATTCCCAGAAATGGTTTGAAGGAAGTATTTCTTATACTCCATGAACCAGAATCAACTTCAGTGAATAACTCATTTGCATTTTTAAAATACAGGAAATATCAAAACTGAAATGCCAAATTAGTTTGCTACGTTCTATTATTTCCTATGTGAATAATTAATTCACGATTTGGATTTCTCCTTTCAAGCGATTTTGTTTTGCAAATTATACCCTGCCATCAGATAGGGCACTTTACTGATACTCACTAAGTACTAACTTATGAAGTTGAAGATTATTTTTTCCCAGTATATGAAATGGATATAATGTAAGTTGTTCACTTAACATTTGTGGAATGCCTGCTGCATGTCACACCACAGAACTAGCCCCTGAGGGTCACATGGTATTAAATTATCTACAGTGATGAAAATTAATAACATACCATTATGATAAGTAACAAATATTGCTTGACATTTAATGCTTTTTTCTCTATGGCCATATTTACTTATGTGCCTAGACAGCATGTAAGGGGAGAGAAATGGAAAGATGAAATTTTATATGACAGACAGTACTGTGATCTGGAAAGAGAATATGCATGTACGACCTTGCTGACAATGACTTTAGAAATAGCTCCGAAGTAAGGAAATGTGAAATGAAGAGATACGTGACTTATTATTTTCCAAACTGGATAGCAAGAGCTATAGACAGGAGGTGAAAGGTGAAACAGAACACGCCAAATGCTTCTATCATGCATGCACACTATCACAAAAATGTATCTCTCCTGCTAAAATTGAACCTGAATGTTCAATTTGTTTGATGATGTGTATTATTCAGTTATTTACGCTGTATCATATATGACTATATATGCACTCTAGTGTTAGCTTATCTATATTCTAATTATAATTGTATTTCAAATTTTTGGCATCACAACTATTTGAAAAAAATATGGCTTTTGTAAAATGAAGTGTTTAGAGCTAAGTATCCACTCAATACTTGGCCATGTGACATTTTATGGACTGCTTAAAGAGGCCAAAAATAAATGTGCAAAAGGGCGCATAGTCTGTGTTTACCCACATCTATAAAATGTAAGTGTTTCTGATCTCACATGGTTATTGTCAACATACCGTAGACTTATATGTGCCCGTATATGTGTGCTTCCCTCCGTGCGCACGGGATCATGGAGTTGCGTATAAGGGCTGGGGATGGTAGGAACAAAGCTGAGAAGAAAGCAATTGAGAAAGAGGAAGGAGGAAAGAGAACAGTAGTGATTAAGCTAGCATTGTTCTGTGCCGATCGCTGGCTGCCTGCTATTGTTTTCCAGCATTTGGAGATGAAACATATTCATTTAGCTTTCAGAACGAATGGCTTTAATAAGGGCAGAGCGGAGAGGTGGGGTAACACTGATGACTGGAGAGGCCCATCAAGGCTCCCCCTAAGGCCATTCTGTCAGTGTCGAGGACCACATGACCATTAACTCTGCAATCAGGACAAGTTTTCAACATTCCGGGGTATCTTTCAATGGCAGAAAGACTCATTTGGAGTCAAGGGGAGATGTATATCAGCAGTAATTGGATTCTGGCCAGCACTCTTAGGACAGCATCATCTATGGAGAAGGAACAGGGAGGGGCAGGACGCAACACAGAGGGGTGGGATTCAAGCCCCAGTCAAGAGAGCAGCGGTAACCACAGGCCACGGGCTGGGTGAACGCTGTGGGGTTGGTTTGCCCAGGAGTCAGCATGGCCTGTCTGTGGGTATAAGTGATCCTCCATGTCCAGCAGAAGCAGATTTCTGAATATCCTGCAGGACAGAACTTTGGGCTCAAAAGATGTGGCCACGCTGGTTGCGCTCGACTAGACAAAGCTATTGAAGGGTTGCGGGCGCCTCTTCCTGCTGCCCCTCTCCCCGCTACCCCTCTCCCCTCCCTTCGCTCTGACTACTTCATTACAATCTGCCTTGGGCCGGAATCGCCCTGCTTAAGCCTCAAATCATTATAATTACCATTATTAGAAATAGCTGCGGGGGAGGCACGGGAACACCAAGTAAAAATGTGTGAGTGTGTCCGCTGGCCCTGGAATCACTCCTTTTGAGCTCAAGGGACCACAAAGCATGAGGGTTCCACCAAAGCCAGCGGATGCGACGGCTGTCAGCTCCACTCACCCCACCTGTCAAGAGGGGGATGCAGTGGGGTTCATTTTTTTAATTGACACCTTCCTCTCTCATGCCACGCTCTCTCATCTCAACCTAATTCCTCCTTTCATCTTCCTTCTTTTCTCTGAGAAAAATCCATTCCTCTGCTGCTTGAATAAAGAAAAGGGAAAAAGCCACATAGGAGGAACAATGACATTTGTATTATCCTCCAGAAAATACATAGCTTTTAGCAAGGGCACAAGTCAGGAAATGCACCCAAGTCAGAGAAATAATTGTCAAGCAGATAGGAGTCAGACAAGACGGACAGATGGAGGAGAGAGACTTGGAGAGAAAGGCCAGTCTGTAAAACAGGATGGAAAGAAAGGACGGAGGAGAGAAAAGCCCACGTGAACATCAGAGGGGGAAAGAGGTAGAGAAGAGATGGTGGAAAAGATCGTTTCTTGTTGTCTAATTGACTTGTAGTTGTTCATTAAATGAGGAGTTTCTCTCTGTTGAAAGAGAATAGAGCAGGAATATGGGGAAGCCGGAAAATACGGGAATGTGCCTTTGATTTTCAGTTTATAGGAAGCACTTTCTGTAGGTGTGCAGGAAGGATGACGTGGTGAAATGGATGCAGAGCTGCAGACGGAGATTCAAAGAGACGCGGGAGAAAGGTGTGTGTCTGGGTGGATTCCACCGAGCAGCGCTGCCTGGTTGAATTGACCTTTAGCAGTTCTGATACCACAACCTGACCCACTCAGCACTTTCCCTGCACCTGATGGCGGAACTCCTCTGGGAGAGCGCCTTCCACGAGCCTCGGGCTGATCAACTTTTCACTTCTCCCAATGATCATTTATTTGAAGCTACCTTGACACCAATCACTTACAACATTTGTAGCATTTAAAGACGAACTGGATCAGTCCTCTAAATCAAGAAATGAATTAGGATTGAAATTAGGAAAATATGTCAGATCTTTTCAGCAATGCTATCTTTTGTTTTTAGTTTTGATCAATTCAAGGTATAGTTTACATGAATAAACACACCTATTTTAAGTGTGTAGTTTGCTGAATTTTAACAAAAATAACATTTTCCCCTTCCCAACCACAGCCCCAGTGGAGATAGAGAACATTTCTGTCGCACCAAAAAAGTCCCCCCATGGCCCTTTATAATCAAACTCCCTCCCTGCCACCAGCCCTGGTACCTGGGCATCATGGATCTTTCTGTCACTATAGATTAGCTCTCCTAAAATTTCATTCTGTAAATGAAATAACATAGAATATAGTCTTTTGTGCCATGCTTCTTACACATATATACACTTGCACACATGCACACACATATATGTATAGTATGTATGTATGTATATGTACATACACACATATATTCCAAATAATGATGGATTTAAACATGCATCCCCATCGTTGCTTGGCTTAGTGGTTTGTTCCTGTTTGTTTCCGAGCAATAGTTCAGTGTGGGAATATACCACAATTTATATATCCATTTTTCCATTGATGGACATTTGAATCATTTACAGTTTGGGGCCTTATAAAGAAAGATACTATGAACATTTGTATACAAACTTGTGCATGGTGTATATTTTCCCTTCTCTTAGACAAATACCTAGGACTTGTATCCCCCCCAAATATGGGAACTACATATTTAATTTCATAAAAAAATTACCAAACTGTCTTCCAAGGTGGTTATACCTCTAGCTCTCTTTAAGTGAGGCCATACCATCTTTTTCACACACGTGGAAAATTAGATGAGCTATTACAGACAGTGCAAGAAATAGATATGGCCATCCTATAAGGGTTCTGATTATTTTAAATCTATTCTTTTTCAGAACTGTCTTTTTGCTCAGATGAATAGTTCAGATTATTTCATTTTAAAAAGATAAATGGTATTAGAATGAAACCTTTCCTGAAATCTGTAGATCTTTATCATTAGATGATCTAATTGACTTATACATTTCTCCCCCCCCCCCCCCGATTAATATAAGGATACCTGCAATTAGGTTACATTGTTTGCATTTGTTAGGAAAAGTCCTAGTTATATTTGAGTCCTTCACCCAGGAGGTGTGCCCTGTACCCCTACGTTGTATCCACCTAGTGGGGGCTTACTGAGCCCCTTTCTCCCACTCTTCCCCTTTCTTGAATTTAATTGCTTTTTCTCTCATGTGGGCCTGTAATGTGTACCGTTACTTAAGAAAACATAACAACATTTTTCTGCTACCAGTGGATTACACGTCCTGGTTTCTCTGACATCCTACTTGGGGCTCACCTTCTTCAAGAAACTTTCCCTCAATAAGTCCATCTTAACTTCTCACTCCTTTCACTATTATTTGTGTAAATCATACTGTAGTGCCAGCCAGTTTGGACAGTGTCTTTGTAACTGGTCAGTTATTTCAGGTTCATGTGATGGTTGGTGTGTTTGGTGATCCCCGAGTGTGCTCTGTGTACCCTGTGGGTGCTCAACACATTCTTGAATAGGCCAGGCGAGCTGGCTCACGCCTGTAACCCTAGCACTCTGGAAGGCTGAGGTGGGTGAATTGCCTGAGCTCACAGATTTGAAACCAGCCTGAGCCAGAGCAAGACCTCATCTCTGAAAAGTAGCAGGTGCCTGTAGTTCCAGCTACTTGGGAGGCTGAGGCAAGACAGTCACTTGGGTCCAGGAGTTTGAGGTTGCCGTGAGCTATGACTACAGGGCACTCGACCGAGGGCAACCTAGTGAGACTCTGTCTTAAATAAATAAATAAATAAATAAATAAATAAATAAATAAATAAATAAATAAATAAAATTCTTCAGTAAATCAACCTTAGATCCCAGGAGCTATAGTTCAAAAAACTCACTACCACTCTGTTGCCTAAGGCAAACTAACCTAAATGACATGTAAGGATAATCCCCTGGTGCGGGCCAGTCATGAACTTGAACCCACATGCAGTTCAGCCCATGTGTTCTTCCTTCTCACGTGCACTGAACAGGCTGCACACTCCACTCCCTGCCTTTCAGTAAATAATCACGCCATAAAGCTCAAGAAATATTTAGTTGTGGGTTTTATTTTTCCCCCCCGGCGGCTGATGTGTTACCTCGCAGGCTGTATTCTACACAGTGCTTGGTTCTCTCTCACAGCTTGTGGTAAGCAAAATTATTCCAAGATTCAATGAATCCCTGCTACTGAGGGCTTCCCTAACCATCCAAACTGGTCTTTTGTTAGTGGTTATTGAGAGGATTGTCACAGCCATTGACCTATGCAATTTTACTTCAAAAGAAGTGAGCATTTCTACTTTCCCTTTCATTTCTAAAAGCAGATATGGCAATTTGCTTAAATTGCTGTCTTTAAAAGTTTAGATGATTATACTTTTTTTTCACTCTTGCCTTTTTCCTTCCTTTTTATTGAAGCAGCACAGTGCCGTCTCTTTTTCTGGGATTGGACAAAATTCCTGCTGCAAGTTTTATGACATGGTTTTGTGTGCGTGCACATGTATCCCCTCGCACATTCATTTACCTGAGCTCAGAAACAAAATAAGATTATACTAAACTTCTTTGATGAATATTTTATATTTTAATTCTAGGGTCTATTTCCTCTAAACCCAAATAATAAAGTTTTGGAGCTAGAAATAAAATAAAAATACACCTGATGGGTTATCTCCATCTCCTAGTTGAGGAAGATACTGTAGCAGCCAGCCTTGTAGACTTAGGCGTAGGGCAAGATAGGCTACATGTTACGGCCTTCTTATCCGAAGAAGAAACAGAATTTGATATACCATGGGAAGAGGAATTAAAAGGTGCCAGCAAAGGACGAGGGCTGGGGATGCAGAAAAGAGTGGAGTCATGACGAAAGTCATCCAGAATTCATGTGATTCAAATGTGTGCTTTTACTCTTCCCAAGGATGCTACCCAGATTTTCAGTATTATAAATTGTAATTTCTGTTAACAGGCAGCCTCAAAGCAGCCAAAAACACTCTTACAATTAAAATGTATTTCAGGTCCAAGACTGAGGGAACAGTAGCCTAGTGCATCATATGGTCTTATGCCTCTGTCATTTAAATATAGTATCTGCACAAGGAAGTAGCCGCGGAAATGCTCTCTGTGTCCCTGTTGACCACGCCAATGGGATGGTAGCCAGCCTTTTGTTTCTTTCTTTTTCACCATACTGCTCTAATAAATGGTAAGAGTGCTTTCATAAGTCCCCTGGCCACCATCACAGTTATGATCTCTAGACGCAGACTGCTATGTGAGACCGATGTCCTAGGAGGTAGGAGTCAGCTTGTGTGCTGGTATGTGTATGTGTACATGTGTGTGTGCATTTGATTTATGAACCTCTGAGGCCATGATGAAATACTAGGGTGAAAATCACCTGTGTTAATAGTGGAAAAAAATATCACCATCAGTTCCAAAAGGGACTTGGAAACCTGAAGCTAACTGCCAATGGTTTAATTCTTTTAAGGTATAAATTTCCTTAACGTTTCTAGACAAAACTATATTCTATCTGGGAAATGGCAGATTTATGCACAACCAAAAAAAAAAAAAAGCTGAAAGTTGTAGTTTTTATCTGTGAGCCAAATAAAATATGCCCGTTTCTGAAAGGCTTTCTTCCAGGGATTTGTGATAGGAAGAAATCTTACTTGCTTATTCATAGGGCAATGAGTTCTGAAGAAACCCTAGAATAGAGAACTCTGCAGGTCCTTTATTCTGTCTGAAGTAGGGTCATAACGGCCTTCAATGCCTTTCAATTACAGGGTATTCATATTACTTATGGATTGGAGAGAATGTATCAATTAAAGGTTCTCAAAACTAGTTTTTCAGTACAGTAGTGGACCCATTTTAGACCAAAAAATTAATAAATAAATAAATAAATGAAAGGCACATTGAGGCCAATATCTATATTGTAACTCATGTATCTACTTAAGGCTATTGCTATATAAAAACAGTCCATTTTTAGGTAACCTTGTCCTAACATCCCTTTGCCTTTAAAAAATGAAATCAGAGAGCTGCAGCTTGACCCAAAAAGACTACACAGAGATCAATTTGAGCCAATATAGGCTTTATTTAGATATCTGCAGAATGGGAGTTAGTAGTCCTGGCCAGTTCTCTGGTTGAAAATGCAGCAGGCAGGGCTTCTGAAAGTGACTCCAGAGCCACTGACAGTGATGAATGTGAAACAGTAATGAATAACTTCATAATAGAACAGAGGTGTCATGGCTTTGCATACTAGTTCCTGGACAGAAAGGGGAGCACACAACTTTGACTCCAATAATACAGTCCCTTCTCCTGCCGTAGGGTCAGTTTCTGGCCAACAGGACAAAAGACAGGGAAGAAGATTCCTGTGGGGCAGAATCAGTGATGGAGCAAAGCCAGAGAAACCCAGCTGACTTAGAGAGGGTGCCTGTGGTGGTTTTTAGCTGTTGCATCCCTTCCACACAGCATCATAAAGTGGCCATGACAATAGTAATACGTATTGCCATGATAACGCAACTGACATGATTCTGTTGACCTGTTTTTGTCCATTTTCTTTCCTCACTGCAGAGCCTTAGAATGTTGGTCGACTCTGTCAAGCTGAATTATGTCCTTTTTTTCCCTTTCTCTTTCTCTCTCTTTTAAAATAAGGCATCCTTAGTACTCAATGATACGACACTCCTAGTCCTTACCATCCATTACTTTGATCCTTTCACTTGAATGCTTACTTCCTGCTGCTGCTGTTGGAAGTGATGTGAGTCCAGCCTGCACTTTGCATGCACACGTGTGCCGTGCCCCTCAGAATTTGTTAGGTGCTATTAAGAGAAGGTGCATCATCTTGCATGTATGTTTCCAAAATTGACTCCAAGGAAGTCTGGGGTTTGTCAGACAGCTTACCAGCACTGTAGCACTTAGGGTTAGGTCTCTCTGCTAAGAACATTAAAATTTAAAGAAATATATATGGTAGCTTATATAATGTCTCGTGGAATAGAATTTCTGAGGTGGGTCATTAGGGAAACAAGGGCCTTGTAAAGACATCATTCTACATTTAGCTTCTATCTTCAAGACTGCCTTATAGTTTGGCATAGTGCTGGATGTCCACCCACCACATCAGTGTTTCAGGCAAGAAAGAAGGAAAGAATGGAAGCAGGAAGGAAGCAGGCTGCAATGGGCATCCTTCTAATCTGAGATAGTTCCTTTAAGAACTTTCATTAAAAAAAAAAAAAAATATATATATATATATATATATATATACACATACATACATATACACACACACACACACACAAAATTTAGTTCTATCTACAAGAAAGGCTGAGAAATGTAATAATTTATCTGGGCAAATTCTTCTGAAAAAATGGAATTCTGTTTCCAGGGAGGAAAGATAGAATGGATGTTGGCTAGGTAACTGAAAGTCTGATGGGAACCTACGGACACCTTTGATTGATCTGAATTACTTCATTTCCACATTTGTCCCCGAGCACCAAGAGATACACCAGGAGGTAGGGCAGAGAACCTGAGAGAATGATGGAAGAATTTCAGGAATAACAGAAGACACAGGTCATCTATGCCCATGTGTTTAGTGTCAGAAATTGAGAATCATGTGTCTGACTTAACAGCAGATTATGTTTCCTAAGTTTATTTCTAGTCAAATCTTGTAACTTTGAAAGAATCTCTCTTCCTCTTTTCCGTAGTTCCTTATTGTCTTATGCATTTGGATTGAGATATCAAAACTTTCCCATACTACTGAAAAATTTCCAACCACAACAATGTAGATATGTCTAATGAATAATTAGTTTTTTGAATAAACTCCTCTTATGTGAAACTACAATGATACTCATAGTTACCCTGAGATATTTGTGTAGCCTATTGTGTACCCAGAGCCTTCTGATGCATCAGCTCATCAGCTCCTCTCAAAACCATATAGGGCAGTGGCGGGCAGTTTCTCACCTGTGGAAGAATATTCTGATCTTACAGGATCCCCTTTGCTTCCCCAGTAGCTAGAACAGTGCCTGGCACAGAGTAGTTATCCAGTGAACAGATTTCCCCCACTTTCCCATGGACGCTGTGTGCTCAGAGGTATAAAGGTGAATAGAAAAAGAAAGTTGCAGATATGTTCTCTGCTTCTAGGGAGCTTTTTATGGGTCAGGAGGTAGTAGATAGTTGGTAATCTGAGGATATTTTATTCACCAGCATAGGCAAAAATGTTATGTGGGTCCCCAATGTTAATTGACTTTTTGGGCTTTTACCTTATCTAAGAAAACAGACAGAGGCTAGAGGAGAGAAAGGAGGGCATTGCATCTTGGTTGATTACCTGTCATCAGCCACACTCTATGCCACGCAATGTACTAAACAGGCAAGGTAATGATTTTTGTTCTGTACACCAAACTTGCAAGATAATACTTCTATTCTTATTTTAAAGATGGGGAAACTGAGTCAAAGAGATGCAGAAAGTTGCTCAAGGCCACATATCTAATGAGTGGTGAAGCTGATATTAAAATCCATATATTTTTCCTATGCCACATTGCCTTTTCAAGGAAAAATATCAAAGCAAGAAACTTAAACTTTATAGTGAAAAATAGATGGAAAGCATGGGCCACAGATTGAGCAATGGCCTAGAAATGAGAATTACTGAATTCTGTCTTTTCTCCGCACTGCCCTGGGACTTTTCTTTATCATCATAGGCTGCGCTTTTAAAGTGCTTTATAAAGAATTGAGCCCTATGTAAGTAAGTGATATTTCATAGTAATAATAACAGCTATCTGTACTGACATTTCTGCCCTTATAAAATTGGGCTAATAATGCTGTTTTCTTCACCAAAGTGCTGTTAGAAAGTGCTCAGAGAGCTATAGATAATGGGCCTTTTAAACATCACTACTTGTCAACATAGTAACTCTGCAAAGTGATTTTGGATCTTCTAATTGTGCTGAGTCATCTAAATTTAAAGCATCGGAAGAAGGTAGCAATAACTGTAACAATATAAGTTCAATAGTAATTAGTAATAAACCTAGTCAACCAGCTCTAGGGCGGGCCAAAGCTTGTAAGCATTTTCTGCCAAAGATTATTTACTCCTGCTCTGAAATGTCTAATAAGGACATTAACAGCAAGAGCCCATCTGCAATAGGACTTTTCCAATAGCTTTCAGAGAAGTCTTTTAATGAATTCTACTCTGTGCCTTCATATATGCATACGTAACCAAAAGTCACAGTACCATATTGCTGAGTTCCATGGTCCTCCAAATACTCGTATTTCTCAATGCAGCCAGAGTTAGTATTATTGTGTCATGTCCTTATAAAGCACCCTCCCCATCTTCCTCCTTCATACATTATAAATATCATAATCAAATAATCAGTCACTGATCTGTTGTTCCCATGGGGCCCTTGGCATTACCCACAGAAGCATATGATTATTTTATGATAGAACAGTGTAATACATAGATTTTCAAGTGGCTTTCCTAAGGACTTTGAAATAAAGTATTAAATTAATTTTCCTATTGCCAAAGGAAGCTATAAAATTCAGCTTTTAGGCTTCAAAGTATGCAGGAGTATCTGTTTGTGTGTGGCATCTTGGTCATGGGAGAGATTTGCAGCAGGCAATCTAATAATAGGAAGCACCTAGCTCATAAGTCTTAGCCACCTAGCATGGATTGTTTGGGGTAAAAATGGTAACAAGTAGTAAAATTTCGAATATAATTTGGGAAGGTTTGATGAATAATTGTCCTTTTCTTTTCTAAGCTATTCTTGTTTAGATTCTTGCCAGCCCTTATTTTGACAATGGCAGTTTCATATAGCTTATGTCTGAATTATCTCAGATTTTTTTTGGGGGGGGCGGCTGGGGACGGGTTTGAACCGGCTGGTGCCCTACTCCTTTGAGGCATAGGCACTGCCCTATCTCAGATGTTTTTCAAAGAATTCCTTTGGATCCTGATGGTTCCATATGAGCACATTGGGGTTGGGATGAGGGCAGGGGTGGGCTGTTATACGATCCCAGTTTTCTCCTGGAATAGGGCCATTTTGGTCTATTTTACACATTGGGCTTCTTAGTAATCTTAAAAAAGGACTTAGCATTTCTCATTTTATTCTCTCCAGAAGTCTTTTAGGAGATGCTATTGTTCTCATTGTACAGAGGAGGAACTGAGGCTTAAACTATTAAGCGAGTTTCCAGGGAGTACCTAACGCATAAATTACTGAGTACCAGCTCTAATTCTGATCTTCTGACTCTAAATTTTGTTTTCTTACCACTAAATACTGCTAACTTCATTTTTCAGATTAAAAATACCAGTAAATTTGAGTATTATCTTTCTCTGTCTCTCTCTCTCTCTTTTTTTAACAGGTTCAGGTTTCAGAGAGCACTATGCTTGTAACTCCCATACTTATGGAAATATAGCACTACATTTGTATAAACAATGTATATATGTACACACACATATATATGGATCTTATATACATAATTCAAAGTGTAAAAAGAAAGGACTAAAGTTATTCCCAGAGATAAATTTGTTCATGTTCTTGGCCTATTATTTATCTAAAATAACAGCACTAATTTTTTGTTTTTTTGTATATTTCGAGGTATGTTTGATAGACCTTAGTGTAGAACAGCCTTTGACTGTGTGTGACCTTAAGCAAATAACTGTCCCTCTATGAATCTTGAACGACCCTGGGTACCCTGGAAATGAAAGTATTTGCCAGTTTCCAAATGAAAAGTGGGTAAAGCAGGATTTTGCCTGCTTTCTCTTCTTAGACCCAGGATTTGAGTGATTATAAAATAATCAACAATCCTTTGAGTAGAAAACTTTGCTGGCCTTTGGTGATGTTTTGGTGTCCTAGAACTCAATCTGAGGTACAGAACTACCAAGGTAGTGGCTACCCGTCTATTCCTGGAAGACTGCTGGAGCTGGACAGCTTTACAATTTTGTTTAGATTGAAAGTCTAGAGCTGGAAGATAAGGTTTACCAATCAGAGCAGTAGATTTCTTAATTCACCTCCTGATATATGCACAGATCATGAGTGTGCATCATGAGTAAATGATGCATGCCAACCAGTCCAGGAAAAAACATATACCCACCATTCTAATTCCAAAATGAAGACGGTTAGCCATTGTGACCAATAGTATGGGTACTAATCACTCTCTTTTTAAAAGTCTTTTCTTTGTCAAGCTATTGCTAATTAATTGATACAAACATACAGGCAGGATTTGAGATGCAAAGTGTTAAAAACTAAAAATGGGTATCAAATCCTTTATCAAAAAAATACAAGATATACAGAGATGATATCACACCATAAATAGTAATTGTGTAATACAAAAGGTGTGTGTATGTCTCCAGGGTAAGCAGGAGAGCCAGTTTATTGGAGTTCAGCTGACTTCCCTTGTCTCACGTTCCCTGCTGGCTTCTAGAAGCAGTCATGTGGATCAGAGGACAGGCCAAGAGATAATTAAGTGGAAATAAGAACTCTATATCTGGCCTCTTCGGAAAGAGGTAGCAAATCCTCCTAATCAATTCTGATTCCTACTGGCTTTGTTGCCTAAGGTCAGCTTAACAGTCATTAGAAGAGGTCATGGCAGGCTCTGTGATCTCTATCATCTGAGGTTAAAGAATACATCATTAAAAGGTTCCATCAGAAAAGAGCAAATTCTTTGCCCATGATTCACGTATTTTGCAGAAGCCTCTGGCTTTCTTGGAATTTCTAAAGCGAATTTCATATCTCACGGCAGAAATGTTTGTGCATTGCAGTCCGGCTGAATTCTGAGGAGAGCAGGAATCCTGGTCATGGGAAGCTCATGCCTGTGACATCCATCCCTCACTGGAGAGAAGAGGGGGACACAGGTTGTCACATTATTCCAGATCTCGTGTGAGGATTAGAGCATGTGGGACTAGGATGGCACAGGGTGGAAACAGTAGTGTGTGATGGAGAAGGGTGGAGGAGGTCTTTCTCTCCTTCAGGGTGGGTCAGAAATGTAGGAGGAAGCCGAAAGAACAAGCTCAGAACTCTATAGCAGGTTCGGTTTTTGTTTTTTTTTTTTTTTTTTCAGTTTTTAACCGGGGCTGGGTTTGAACCCGCCACCTCCAGCATATGGGGCCGGTGCCCTACTCCTTTGAGACACAGGTTCAATTTTGAGCATACTGTCATCACCTTAACATTGATGGGGTAGAACTTACTCCCGTTGGGAAAACTTTCCAAGCAACCAAAAGTAGGAAAAATCACGCACTTCTAAAGCCCTTTAAGATACCCTTCCTTGTCCTCATGAACATCAAAATAGTACTGAAACATAGAAAGTTTTGAAAACTATGAGAAAAACATACTAATAGTCTTGCCCTTTAAATAGAGCAACGCCTTGCATTTTTAATATCCCTTTTCAGGATTTAATCCATTTGCATATATAATATATTAGGTAGCTAAAACCAGAACATGAACAATAAATAAAATGCTTATTAAGCTCACCACTTAAACCAGTATAAATATATGTTGCTATATTACTTTCTATAATTATTTTAATAACTGCTTAATATTCCTCAGATAGAGTTTTAAGTGTCATTACCCTGCAAATAGGTAAGGGCAATGATGAATGGCATTTATTATAGTCAATCCAGAGAGAAAATGATATATTTTTCATTTTTTCCTCCTTCAAATTCTGCCAAAACCCAATTTGTCAGCAAAACAGCAGTGAAATGAAATTCATATTTATTCATTTGATTTTGAGTGGCTGGGGATTTAGGTTGATTTGATCCTTCACATGATGAACTTAACTCTTATTAGCAAGGCTTGGGCCCATTGACCACACAGAAAACTTGAAAGAAATATAGTAGCTGGGGGATGATTGGATGGATGGATGGATGGATGAATCTTTGATCAAAACACCCATACATGGTTTGGGAGAACTACGGGCCATGCAGACCAGGGTGTATAGTCCACCCAATCTGATGGGAACTACCACAATCTTACAGGTCAAAAGTCAATGTGTGGGAATGAGAGTTCCAATTAATCAGACAAAGGCTCTTTTACTTTACATAAAAAGTTAAGATTTAAACAAAAACATTGCTGAATGGGGGAAATATGTATTACCTTCAAAAATAAACTATTTCATCTCTTAAAAAAACTACATCAAATATATTTCAACTATGATAAATCTAGTTCAAATATGCTAAAACTATATTTATATTTCTCTGAAGTTTCATTTTAAAAAGGAGCTTTCAAATTGGGTTCGAGGTAGTGTGTTTATGTGTGGGTATCTGTGTGTGCATCTGTGCTAATTGCTCATTGCTAATCGTGTGGTGACCTTTCTTACTAAAATCCACATGTGTGTTTTTGCGTATGTGTGAAATATCTGAGAATACAGTATTTAGACTCCATTAGCGAGGGTACAATGTACAGATAAACTGTATCATTTATGGTTATGATATGGTTACTGTCAAAATAACATGCTATTTTGACAGTTGCTTTATCTTTACTTTCACTTGAGTCTACAGTAAGAAACTAGTTTCTTAGCAACTAAAATACAGTCTCATACAAGAGCATTAAAAGTTTTTTTTCTTTTAAAGGCCACGAAAGGAAAAGAGATATACTCGTAGTTAGTGTCTGGGCAAGCTATTCCTGTGGCACAGGAGTGAAAGTGATGTGGACCAGCAGGAGGTCCTCTGGCTGGTCCAGCTGCCCTTTCTCAACATCACTGCTGGCGGCAGCTTTTTTCAGAAATACTGGGAATTTATCATCAAGGTAGTTTGCAGGAAACTTGGGAAATATATTCATTGTCCTTTTTTGTCTTCCTTTTCAGTGTCTTCTTTTTTAAAAAAAGATCCGAGGGTAGAAAGTTCTACAAGAACAAGTACATAGACTTGTTCCTATGTACATAGAACTTGTTTCCTGCCCAGGAAACCCAGGGCACGAGGAATTGACCGACTTCAGGCCTGTTGTGTTGTGTCTTTAAAACATTTTGAAACTCTCTAACATGAGAATTCTCAAAGTTATGGTCTAGGAACCCCTCACGCTTTTTTCAGGGAGACCGGGAGGCCAAAATTAGATTGGTAATAATGCTAATATGGTATTTGCCTTTTTTTTACTCCCCCCCCCCACTCTCAGTCTTTCAGGAGTGTACCGTCGCGTTTTCCAGAGGCGACATGCCGTCCGGTATTGCCACAGACTGAGTGCAGACACCTCGAGAATATAGGTGTCCTTTATGAAGTCAGACACTTAACAGATTTGTAAAATTGTAAAAACCCACTTTTCTCACTAACATTTTTCGTTTCAAAAATATTATTTTTTAAAGAAAAAGTCGTATTTATGGTAACATCTAAGAGATTTATTGTTTTTAAATGAATTGATAGGCATTTGAAAATGTCTCGGTTTCAGATTTCTAAGTGGTATTGTTAGATATAAGCTGTATAAATGGAAGCTCTTTGGAGTCCTCAACAGTTTTTCAGAATGTAAAGAGGTCCGAGGCTTAAAACATTTGAGAACTATTGTCTTTAAAAACTGGCTGTCTGTGTGCAATTCATGGGTCTGGCAAAGCCCCCAACACATTTTCCTTTCAAATGCTGTGGGAGTCTTCAGGTGGTTCCCAAAACAAAATAACGAGTTAAGAGTTGTGGGGTATTCACCATGTCCATTTAAGAGTCCCCAATCCCTTCAAGAGCTTTTTGCGCCCACAGTGCTTGGATATTCAGGCAGATCAACAGAAGTCCCGAGAAAGAGACCCATTTCTCCCCATAATTTTCTTCTGCTGGTGCCACGGCAAACACGTTCCTAAGGAAAATGGCCTCTGTGTGGAGGCCCCACCGGACCCCAGACGGAGCCAGACTGCCATTCCGGAACAAGACCTGAGAAATAAGACGTAGGGGAGAATGCAGAATGTGGAAGGAGGAGAGGGGGGAATTGTTAATTAAGCTCTATTAAATATTAATTGAAATATAAATTTAAAACCTCACCAACTCCTGACAGTTCTATAATCTAATTAAGTGGTAGGTCCTGTTGCCCCACAGTGTCTTTCCGTGTATGAGGGGAACACGGTGATCTTCTGCTCATAAACACCACCAGGGCTTTATTAATCCGAGGCATTTGCCAATAAAGGAGATGGGAAAGTCGGCAATAATAATAATTTTACGGAACATGGAAGAAACGGAGGGGCAATTTTGATGTTGGAAAGCAGTGCCATGAATCAGCTGAGGTGATAATCTCCACGCGTTGGCCTGTCATTGGGTAAGGGAGATGAGGTCACTGAGCACCAGTCCATATTTGCATAAGTGTCTTTTGCTCAGGGAAACATGGGTATTGAATCCCTAAAACCAGTTTCAATGTTATAAACTACCTTTGGTCGGGGGAGGGGGCAGAACACAATGCATGTGTGCTTTGGCATGAAGGTTTCAAAAGAATATAAATTGAAAAGGTTGTGGAGATGATTTTTTTTATCATTTTTATTTTTATTAAATCATGGTTGTGCACATAAATGCAATCATGGGGTACAATCTGCTGGTTTTATATACAAATTGAAATATTTTCATTGAACTGGTTGACATAGCCTGCATGGCATTTTCTTCCTTATTGTGTGGAGACATTTATAGTCTACACTTAGTAAGTTTCACCTGTACACTTCTGAGATGCACCGTAAGTGTGGACCGACCAAATTGTGGAGATGATTTTGATGTCTTCAAACATGAGTACATCTGTGTTTTGCAAATTTTCCACTGATGGGTCTGGTGGGAGAACAATAAAAATGGCCTTGACCTCTGTATATAGTGTACACTGTAAGAGAAAAGAGCCTCCACATAAATTTCTTTTCTAGCTCTTAAAAATACTTAATGAAAGGTAAAAGTAAACACACGATATTCCATTTCCTTTTTTCTTTCTTTGAACTATTCAATAATTTTTTAAAGTGCACTACGTGTGGTTCTAAGATTTTTTAGGTGGTGTAACTCAATTTTGAAAGTAATTACCTCAAGTTAAATTAGTGACTGACTATTTTTGAAAAGCTTCTAGACTCATGCTTCATTCATCTCTCTGGGTTTTGTTTTTGGTGGTGGCTGTTTCCCATCGTCTTGTGGCAGGACTCCCTTACACCTTCTTGTTTCACGTTGCTATTTGGTACCTTGGTCCCCAAGTTTGTAAAATGCCATTTGGGATGTAGAAAAGGAGCCCCTCAGAATTTAAAAATGCGTTTTGCAAGACCGTGCTCGTCCTCTCGCTGCACTGCCAGACCCACTTGTGAGTGACACAGTCCTAGCGTGGTTTTGACCTCGTTGGTTCTTGGAAATGAGAGTGACTCCTTCTACCCTGGGCAAGGGTGGCTGGCTGGGCTTGGGGGAAAAGCGTAATAGAATTGTGTCGTGGATTGCACCCTTACTCCCCATATGTTAGCAATTTTACTGTGGTCTCTTTTATTTCCTTTTCAATTTGGGCCTGAGCAGTTTCCTAAAGGAATGTGGATAAAGGCTGTCAGTGATGGAGGCAGGAATAATGCAGTGTGAGCAGCGCCTCACCCTCTGAAGGTGGTGGGAGGTGCCTTGAAAGGCCCCTGAGAGGAGAGATTTCTGTGCGGTGTGGTGCAGAGGGGTCAGTGCTGTTTGTCGTCATTCAGTCCGTGTCAGGTAAGAAAAGCGTGTTCCCTTAGCCATTGAGAGACAGGGCTTGGGGAAATGTGTACAAATCTCAGTAAGGGGGCTCAGGCAGGTCGGGGTTTTAGCGCCTGTCCTGATCTCTAGGTGACAGCCTGTGCCCACTGCCGACGTGCCTGGCTGGCGTGCGGACAGGAGCACGGGTCCACACTTTCCGTGTGCCCACGGGCAAGAGCAGAGGCTGGGCTCCTTTTGAGAACTTGGCAAAGGCTTCCCTGTTCACTTTGGAGTGTTTCTTTTCTTGAAGCCAGTGCAGGATCCTGGGTCTGTGCTGCTGACGTTTCAGAACACGAGAAAGAGCCGCGGTAGGAGCCAAGTATCTGCCAGACTGTGTCGGGAGAACCTTTATCATTTCTGTCAGATACATCACAACTCGCTTGTCTTACCATACATCTTCCTAAATGTGACAGAATATTCAGCTGTTATTAATTGAATACTCTCTAATTTAACTGCTTAGCGGGAGAAAGAGTGACTGGTTTGTTTCAACACGTAAAACTGGCATCAACCTGTATGTGGGTTTCAATGCCGTTGCATTCCAAGGACTGAAACAAGACGTTGTATGAAGGGAAATGGCTACCCTACTTTATAGCATGTTAACTAAATTCAGTGTATTGTTCTCAGACAAACAGAAGAGCATGTACGTGAGAGAGAAAGAAAGGGAGAGAGAGAGAGAGAATTAGGATAAAGCAATCAGTTTATAGGTATGTTATGCTTCGTTATTTTTTGTAAAGAGTATGTACTATATGGAATTCCAGCTCCTCTGAAGTAGTTTGGCTCATCTAGAAATCTCAAGGACACTGTGGCTCTTTTTTACCCAATAGCTTAAAAAGAGTGAACTCAGTTATTCTATCTTTACCCTTTTAATGGATAACATGTAAACAGCCCTATAGATTTCTGCATAATATGGAGCGTGATGCTAAGAATTAAAAGCCATCTTGATGAGCAGAGAAGTAAAGAAATTAAAATCTGAGACACTAAGGATGAATTTTGAGAATCGGAACCCAACCTCTCTCTCCTTGGACTTTTGGTAGAAGGACAAAAGTGAGTCAACTTCTCCCACTACTTTAGGAAAACCGGGAGAAGATTCTGATTCATTGATCCAGGAAAAATTCAGTGTGTAAACTAGACATCCTACTAACCTTGTGGGTATTTTAAAAAAGTACTTATTACGTATACTTAATTCTGTTGGTGTTTTTAAAAGAAGATACAAAAATGTACTCGGTGCCAAAATGCTTCTAGGTATATATGTACAACATACTTTTTTTTCCTCAAAGAAATGAATTCAAAGCATGATAATAAGGAGAAGCCTGACTTGGCTTGAACATAACACTCAACAGTGAGGTGAAGTGAAACAGAGGGCGGTGTCCCCAGCTCTGCCATGAAGGTCAGCAGAGTTTGATCCAGCACTTCCCAGAGATGGGTGAGAGTTCCAAGGCTGGGACAGGGAAGAGCATACCTACAGTCCTTTCAATCGCCCATCATGGGACTATTAGCTTGAGTGTTCTGGAAAATAATATTACCCCCAGGGCGCCATGTAACTCCCTGGCTCCTGACAAGCTGCCAACATGGCTTTCTCTGGGCTGCAAAGTTGGAGCTCCCCTGGCAGGCTGCCAGCTTTTAAAGACGGCTCTGGGGGCCCAAGGTAGCCTCCTGGTGCAAGTCAAAATTCATTGTAAAACCCAATTCAGGGAAAAAGAAAAACCTCCCTTGCTCTCCCCTCTGTACAGAGCTAACTGGCATACAAGGAATATCTGTGCTGGCACGTTGCCCTTTATTTTAGGGGCCAGCTTTTGCTTTGGGATGGCATGGAGAAGGGGATTATTTGCACTGTAGCTTTTGATATAAGCCATCATTGTCATATTACATGAATAGCGCCGCACAGGGATGGCCACGCACAAAGGCTGCCCCCCCCACCCCTCCCTCACAGTGCCCTACGTAACCCAAGTCCTTGTCACAAAAGGGCTTTCAGATTTTTTCTTTTTCAAAGTCTTATGGAAAATAGCCTCAGATGGAAACCTCGATTTTTAAAAAGCATCCTTTAACATTAAAAATTGAAAAAGTGTTCTCTTCTAGAGAGAAAATTTACACATTTATACATAAAATGCTGTACGCATATGCTCACAATCATATTTATAATGACTTTTTCTTTGCTGTGATTTTTAAAAAAGCACTTGGCCACAAGGTCTTAAGGTATCCTAACCTTGCATTCATAGACAGAGAAAGAAAAGCATCACATAAATTTTGGTAATTCAGAATAGAAGCCTGTGGTAGTGAAAATACTAGAACCAAAAAATCTACTCAATAGAGGAAAATGGATTTGAGAATTCCTGGTACATTTCTTACTTCACCAAGTTCAGTGCTTATAAAACAAATAGAGGAAGGGAATGTATTTAATATAAACTCTGGGTCTCTGTGTGTGTGTGTGTGTGTGTGTGTGTATGTATATATTATATATCTATATATATTTATGTTCTCATAACATATGAACAAAGAATTCCTAATGTGATAATGTTACAAAGATAACAATATATCAAAAATCTTGTAGTTCAACTATATCGTGTAATTAATTCAAATATTTGCCAAAGATAAGGTCCAGATAAGGAGAAAAAACTTGTATTTGTGTAGCAACTTGCTGAAGGACTCAACAGTCTCTACTCTGATGGTTGGGAGTATAGGGGAGGCAGTTTGGAATCAATGAAGTAGAACTGATTTCTGAAACTAACCAATCTTTTTTTTTTTTTTTTTTTTGGTCAAGAGAAAGATACAACAGCAATAAATATTTATAGGGCTCCTCCTTTGCAAGGGGAACCAAAGATATAATAATGAACAAAACAGAGGACATCACTGCCTTCCATGGAAACCAGATTTTTGTAGGGGAGATGTACAGAAAATACGTTGGGATTCAAGGACATAACCTAATGGGGGACAGTGATATTTTTTGATAGGCTGACCATGACTTTGAAAGTTCAAGTTCAAAGAGTACAGAAGGGAAAACGTGAAATGTTGTAATTTCTTTTAATCATACAAGTAATATTATAATATTACTCCTATAACATGTCTAGCCAGTGAAGTCACTGCATCCCATCTGCCTTCAATTGGGTATTGACAAGGAATAAAAAAAGATTTCTAAAAGATATTTTCCAAGCTCCGTTCAGGCTTTTTTTTTTTTCTTTCTTTTTTTTAGAGACCGAGTCTCATTTTGGTTGTTTTTTTTTTTTTGGTAGAGACAGAGTCTCACTTTATCGCCCTTGGTAGAGTGCCATGGCATCACACAGCTCACAGTAACCTCCATTGCCTTGCCTGGGCTTAGGTGATTCTCTTGCCTCAGCCTCTCAAGTAGCTGGGACTATAGGTGTCTGCCACAACACCCAGCTAATTTTTTGTTGTTGTTGCAGTTTGGCCAGGGTCAGGTTTGAACCCACCACCCTCAGTATATGGGGCTGGTGCCCTACTCACTGAGCCATAGGCGCCACCCTAAATAAATACATTGTTTTTTTGTTGTTAATTGTTTGTTTGTTTTTTGCAGTTAGTGGCCAGGGCTGGGTTTGAACCTGCCACCTCCGGCATAGGAGGTCCGCGCTAATCCTTTGAGCCACGAGTGCCGCCCCATTTTTTTTTTTTAACCTCTAAATCATACTGTTGCTTTGTTGTTGCTCAGTGTGTTTCCATTAGGGCAATCACACTAGATTGGGTTGACGCAGGAAAACTTTCCAGCCTGAGGCTGTGGTGATACCCTTTGGTGGGCTGCAAAAGTGAACCTTGGGATTGATGTGGATCTGATAAGACTCCGTAAGTTCTCCTTCCTATGCATTGGTGTTTTTCACTAAAGCACTTTTAGTTTTGCAATTTAAAATTGTATTTCATGGCTTTTAAGGTGATTTTACTTTTTGGACAGGCTGGACTATGTGATGGAACTGATTTTTAGTTTGCAGTGAATCTACACAGAACCTTCCAGTTGCCCACTTGTGTCCGCACCCATAGCCTCCTCGTATCCGCAAACTTGTTCACACAGACTTTTCCTCTTTGATCCTGCAACTTGTCCTCCTAAAAACCTACATTGTTTTCATCCCTTCAGAATCACAGATCTGCGAGGGGAGCTTTGTGCTCGCAGAACACTGTTGGTTATTTTTACCACTTCTGAAACAACCACCGTTTTCTTGTTCATTATTGCTTAGATCTATCAATGCCGGGTGTCATGGCTTATGGCTAATGGAACTCCCACTCTGCATGACTGCAGCCCGGCTTGGTGGGAAGGGACACTGTGAGCTGTAGGCAGACTCTGAAAAGGGGGGTTTGAGATGTGCCTTAATGCCAGGCATTGATCTTGATTCCACAGAGTGAAGGACGTAGAGAGATGGTGCATCTCTGTTCCTGCCAAAGGACAGGTAGAAGGTGACTTCCGGGGCCCTGGCCGGACGGAAGCCTGCCTGCCCCGGCGGCCCTCTGAGTCTCCTTTATCCCAATTCATGCTGCCTGCAGCCTGTCCTCTCCTTCGCAACAGCCAGCCAAGTGTAAGACAAGAGTGCAGATTACCATAGAAAATTATACTTAGCCCTCTCAAAGTATACCAGGGGACCTTCTTTTTCTTACTCTATTTTAATACCAGCAGCCAAGAATCTGGAAACCAAAATGTGTTTTGTTTTCCTTTCGGAGTCAATTCCCTAAGCATATGATTGAGTGCCTGTTAAGCTCACCTCGAGTGATGCCTGGCACATAGTAGGTTAATCACTAGATACTTTCTGAATTACTGACCACATGAAAGTGTCAGGCTCCAATGGGAGTGATGAGGAAATAGAAGGAAAAATTAAGTTCAAAGGAAGGCAAAGCAAACCTCAGCTTACGAGGAATCAGGAGACTGATAACCCTTGAAAATGGCGAAGGGGGCTGGTGGGGATGTCTGGGTGCTGCCAATAATCTTCTCTGGATCCTGGTTCTGGATACTGGGTTTGCATGCATTTTATGAAAATTCATTCAGCTGAAAAGTATAATTTGTGGTCTTTTATTTAATGTATTTTATTCTACAATACAAAACTTTTTAAGTTCTGTGGCTGTTCTCAAGTACCTTATAATCTTATTGCAGGTGAGGGTGGGAAGTGGGCGTAGAAACCACTGTACAGGTAACAAATTATAACATTATTTGGCTGAACCCAAATTCCAGCAGTGTGCTCTGATAGCAGGGAGAAAGAATGGGAAAGAATGGTTCTTTCCAAGCTCAGCCCTTCCGTGTGGCATAAACATAGGCCTCTGGGGGTGGGTGCCTCCTGATCCGAGGCCCCTGTATCAAACACACGAGGAAGTTCAGACTCATCTCTTCCAGGGTGACGTAGAATCCTGGGTGGCTGGTTCAGGAGCTTTGTCTGCTGGCTTCCATTTATGACTTTTTCTTGTTTTTAAAGAAAGAAACATAAGGAAAACATTTGCTTTGACATTGAATCCACCCCCACATATAACAGTAATTGCAGGGCCTGGTGAAAAAAAAAAAAAGTATCATTCCAGTTTGGGGCCAAGCAGCCTTGACGATATTATGTTAAACTTTCTGGAGAGATGAAGTCAGGCTGTAGCAAGGCAGCCCTGGTGCAGGCGGACGATCAGGGGACATGGCGAACTGCTGAGGACGGGAGATAGGAGGATCCCAAACTACTGTTCACGGCACTCGCAGGGAAGACCAGTAACTCCAAGCCCTGGGTGTGGCTCGTGTTCCTGACCTCGCAGAGCTTCTGGCCATGAACAGGTCAGAAGCCCCAGTCACACGGTAAGATACGACCACTTGACCTCCACTTAGAGCCTGACTAACCCCCCAAAAGCCCCAGCCTTGAGAGAGCACTGCAGAAACAGAGGCCTCCGTGAGGGCCCAGAGCACAGCCGCACACGCTCCTCCAATCTCCGTGTGTCTGTAAAAGTTCAAATACCGAGTCAAGTTTATTGTTTCTATCTCGTTTATTTTAAGTATAGTTTTACACTTTATTATGTGCAGTGACATCTTAAATGGAGCCTGTCACTCCGTCTTGACTACTGCTCGGGGCTAGAGCCACTCACCATGTCACACATTCAGCAGCCCTGATTAACGGTATCAGAATGAGCAGCACGAACTCCACCCTCCCCAAAACAGCACCCCTGTTTACATGGGGCAAAATACGGGAACAACGGGAGCCTATCTCTAAAGGAGGAGGGTTTCCAA
Organism: Perodicticus potto; assembly: GCA_963574655.1. Taxonomy (NCBI): domain Eukaryota; kingdom Metazoa; phylum Chordata; class Mammalia; order Primates; family Lorisidae; genus Perodicticus; species Perodicticus potto. The sequence goes on from CAUYRH010112027.1 coordinate 79,908, forward strand.
CCTGAGGAAGTTTGGGGTGGTGTTCCCCTCCTTTCCTTCCTCCACTCCCCTTTTTATTCTTTCTTTCCTCCCTTTCCTGCGCCCATCTTTTTCCTCCCTCCCACCCCACCTCCTTCCTTCCTCTTTCTTTCCTTATTCAGCTTTCCTAAAAAACGGTAAATAAATTTGAATTTTTTAAAAACATGTTTCTGTGTTCTCTTCCTTAAGAATAACATTTTGTTTGGTTAACTGATGCCCCCAAACAACAACAATAAAAAACAAAACAAAAAACTTTTCTTTTCTTCCTCTCCCCTCCCTTGGTGCGAGTCCGTTTTGGGAGCCCTGTCATTATGGGAGGTAGCCTAGAGTAATTTGAATATTTCATTCTCCCGGCTGCTAATGCAGCATGCGTTACAGATGGCACTTGCTTCATCCTTCTGGACCTGGTTCAATTATAAATGAAAGTAGGGAGCTGAGATTTGTCTTTTTGTCTCTGCTTAGTTGGAATAACACAATAAAGCTTGATGGGTAAGAATTTCTCAAACTGCATCTAATTCACCCCGGACATTTCCCAACTAAATCTCTCCTCAGCATACTTGGGTTGCATTTGTATTTGAAGCCAGATGTATATATTTTTTAATATTTTCTTTCCTCTCACTTAGAAGAAGGCTGTATTCTAAAAGTACAAGCCACCTCTGTCCCCTGGCCCTCCACTCATATTTTTCTTTTTAGTTTTTATTTCTCATCAGTTCCTTAGCAGTGACTGCGTAATTATTTATTTAGGAATCTTGAGTAAAACCACTTCCCTCCACTGTGCCCTTAAAAGTCCTGTCTCCTCATATTATCCTGCTTAGGGATACATTGGTGGTCAGGGAAGTCAGGAAAAAGGATTTTTCCTCAACATGTACACTCAGCTCACCAAATCAATAGTATAAAAATAGAACACACGTGTATAGTAAATTATGTAAATTTATGAATATGATCTTCCATGCACATATTTATTAGCTACCAGTAGTACTTCAAATGTGTGCACGTGTGGAGGGTGTGTGTGTGTGCACACACGTGCCAAAAGGCTTTGGGGTTTGATGTGTTTTTGGACTTTCTAAAAAACAAACGCTGAATTTATTATTTTTTTTCCTTGGGCATTATTTTCATGAGCATTTTGGCAGATAGCAAAGCACGCTGTTTACCTCAGGCTGTATTTTTCTGGGATCATTGTGAGATCATTGATTAACCCCAATTTCATGAGCACCAAATGTTGGGCAAGTATATTATTGCAGCTACTCCCGTGCCATGAATAATGGAAATATCTACTAGTAACTCCAAAGAAGGGGGAAGAACACTGGCTATGTTTTTATAAAATTGATTGATACTTCATTAGATTGTATGGATGTTCCATGAAGATCAATTATTTTTTAATTCACTTTATTTCTCCCCTATTTTTGGAAACCAGCTTAGCAGTGTGACACTTGTGGGGCTGAAATTTTCCCCCCCTTATTTTGATGATCTGCCCGTACAAAGTTAAATGGGGGTATAAATTATGATTTTTTTTTTTGCAGTTTTGGCCAGGGCTGGGTTTGAACCAGCCACCTCTGGCATATGGGGCCAGCACCCTACTCCTTTGAGCCCCTACAGGTGCCGCCCCAAATTATGGTTTCTTTTAAACACCTACAGTTCTATCTGTTTAAGTTATTAAGATGAAGGATAAAGTAGCCTACAGAGAAATGGTTAGAATGTTAGTGTAGCAATATTCTAGGCCAGTCAGCAAGGGTTGACTGGGAACAGTGTTCTTTCTGATATGAGTTGCAACAACTCTCAGTTCAGCTTCTCATTTCTTTTTCCTACTCAGTTAAATGGGATCTAACCTACTCTAGAGATAACAGTGAAAATTAACCCAAAATAGAGAGCCAACTTTTTCAGAAATATGACAGACTTTAAAAGATAAAGTGTGCTTCCTTTTCATATTGGCTTATGATAACCCACCTTTTGGAGCCAATCTTATAATTGAAGATCTGGTTCTTTAATGTGAGATTTACCTTGATTTCTGGCTCAGCTTCTGATATTCAAGGAGTAAAAATTTGGAACATAAATGGAGTTAGAAATACTGTTGTTCCATATTTTTCAAATAATTAAAGTAACCACTTTGTAGCAAATTTTCTAGGAACACAACAATTAGAAATGTGTAATAACCTGTGATCACTTTCTTACAAGTAATTATCTTGGACTCATTTCCTGCTAATAGAAGAACTTCCCAGAGTAGTGAGATTAGAGTTCCTATTTTCCACTAGTTTTAATTTGTCAATCATTGACTTATTTTCCTTGGAAAATTTGAAATCAACTAAACAATAATAGTATTAATTCTAAAGTAATTATTTTCCGTGTACAAAGTACTTTTCATGTGCATTATCTCAAGTTTTACCCTTATTATAATTTTGAAGGGAGAGGTTTTATTTTTCTTAGTTTACAGATGGGAAAATAAACTTAATGAAGTTAAACAGTCAAAATCACAATTCAAATCCAGTGTGAATGAGTTAGAATTAGGTTCAACTTTGAGTAAACAAAACTACACCCACCTTCTTTTAAGAAGTAGGAAGCACAAGATAGGGTCGGGTGGCAGAGTGGCTCCACAGCCCACGGAAAATTAGGCTTCCTTCTGATCTTTACTCTACCGTTCCTAAAGTGTGATACTTTATTATCTTCATAGTCTGAGATGGTTGCTAGAGCTCCAGCCATCTCGGATGCATTCCAGGCATTAGGATGGAAGAAGAGGCAAGGAAGAAGGATGGACTTACTTCCTTTTAAGAAGGCTGTCTGATGGACTGTTCATTCTTACATTATATTTGCATCCTATTGACTAGGATTTACTGATCTGACCACATTTTGTTAGAAGAGAACATTGGAAATATAGCTGAGTGGGAATTTCCCAGCTCTTAGAAACGGAGCAAGTTTCTGAAATGGTATTGCACTTGAGCTTAGCCATAGCTCCCAGATTTCCTTTGACCAGGTAAGACAAACTGAATACCCATTTTTATCAGCTAGATCTGATCTGGAACATAGGTGTCACATTACCCCAGAGAACCTGGCTAAAGTCAAAGGCAAATTTTGATTGCATTAATGAATGTTTCCTACATTGGGTATAATTATACATGTTCATGTTGTGGGGTATCAGGAAAGAGGAGGTGGTGTGCTTCCTAGTCCAATAGCAACACTGACAAGGCCTGGTTCTAATAATGCCATAGTGGCCAATCCATGGAGACAGGAGTGACCTACAAGCTCTGGTGTAAAATCGTAAAGATTAACTTGTGTGCTCTTAGCATAATTTTTTTAGTATGTGCCTGCTAAATTCACATGGATCCTTGTGAATCCACTATTCTGTCATAGTAGAATGTCTTATTACAGGATTGTAGAGATTTGCAGGATCACCTCTTGGGTTGCCAATGCCAATGATACCCAAGTGGCCTGTATGACTAAGGCTTCTTACTGTCAAATTTATTTCTGGAAAAAAAAAATACCAAATCTCCAGTACCTGGGCATGTGCCTTCCTCTTTGTACCCCCGTGTTGTATGAGTCCTTGTCAATAGGCTGAGCAGGTGGGATGTGTTTCCCCTCAGTGCTTGGTCTTCTGTGTCAATTGCCCCGAGGATGTTGGGAGTCACAGTGCACACACACATCCTATCTCAGAGCTACTGTTGGCTCGAAGCTATCTTTTATTTATTTGTATTTTTTAAAGAATGACGTGAAAATGGAGCACTTATATGTTCACAACAGGAAGCATTCAGTATGTACGTGTGTATTTGTGTCCCTGTGTGTAATAATCCACATTGTATATTACCTTCCCTCTTAATACGATTTTCTTCAGGTTACAAATCCAAATAGAATATGTGGCAGTGTGGCTTGCTCTCGTATTTTTGTTGCAGTAACGTGGGGATGCCCACATCACTCACCAGTGAGCTCTGCTGGCCTCTTCCGAATGTCAGGAGAAACTTCATGTAGCTGCCTCCACCACCACATAGTTTATTTAGACCACAGTTGTTCCGTCTCATAATTTAGTTGTCTTATCTTGTTATGTTTTTCAGCTACATTTTTTTTCTTTTGCTTATGTCACCTTTATAATTTTGTTGGAATTTGTCTAAGTAGCTATAGTCCACCTATGTGGAAAAAACCCTATTATTGGGTGGCGCCTGTGGATCAGCGAGTAGGGCTCCGGCCTCATATAACGAGGGCTGCGGGTCAAACCCGGCCCCGGCTGAACTGCATCAAAAATTAGCCGGGCGCTGAGGCAGGCACCTGTAGTCCCAGCTACTTGGGAGGCTGAGGCAAGAAAATCGCCTAAGCCCAGGAGTTGGAGGTTGCTGTGAGCTGTGACCCCACAGCACTCTACCAAGGGTGATAGAGTGAGACTCTGTCTCTACCAAAAAAAAAAAAAAAACCTATTATTGGTGGCAACTTTGGTCCACAAATCTATATGTTATAATTTGAAATGTAAAGAGAAATGTCACTAGATAGGAAATATTGGTTGAAATATTAGGTCAGTATATTTTTTTGCCATTATTGAAACCAGTGTTGCCTTTTATTATAGCAACATTGGTGGCAAATTCTGAAGACACTATACTTCTAATATAAGGCTTTTGTTTCATTTTATAAGCCAGGTTGTCATTTTTATAAAGGCCCTGTGAGTTGGTCTTCTACCTTTGGGAGGGACTTTTCTGGCATTGGAGTGTAGGTTTCCAATAGTTCCAGGTTAAAATACTCTTTCCCCACGCTGGCCTTCCCAGCTTGTTGCTTCCATCAAGTGACCATGTAATGCTCATCAACATTACACAGGTATTTATTTAACCCTCAGCTTCAGGAACATGGAATGCTGTGATGTCTTGACAACAAGTGACAAGTGGTGTAAAGACATAGTTATTGTCTTCATTCTTTAATTACTTTGTGTCTGCCCAGCAAGAGTCAATGTTATCATTTTTAAAAAAATGCCTCGAGTCTATTAGTACCTGTGTGTATGTGTGTGTGTGTGTGAGATTGTGCCCAGGGACGTGTACAGTGGATGGGGCATTATATGTCATTCTCTGATTGAAGAGAGCAGGGTAATTTCTATTCTGATTTGTTTTGGAAACTGACATCAGGATGGGGTAAACTCAGCTTCATCAATGAATATGATTGGCTCCCAATAATGATTGTACTCTGGTGTCAGAGTTAGAAGAGGAAGAAGCAAATAGATGCTCAAAATGAATTTCAGCTGGCAAGAGCAGAGGAGGCGGCAGGGCCCCCACTGGTGCCTTGTTTGTATCCAGCTCAGTTCTGATGACTTTGTACATCTTATTTAAGCACGATAGCAATCCTGTGAGATAAATGTGATGCTCCCAGTTCACAGATGAGGGTATAAACTGGAGCTTTGAAGAGTGAGCTGACTAGCCCAGAGAAACAGCTAATAAGAGGCAAAGGAGTCAGGATTTAACTCAGACCTGTCTGATTATAAAATCATCCCGTTTCCAGGGTGCCATGGAAACTTGTGTCACTGTGAGTCAGATACTCTCATTCTGTCAGGGTGTGAAATGCCCCTTAAAATACTGTTATGTGAAATCATGGCTGGTGGCTTCATCCACTGGACTCACTGACTCTGCTAACCTTGTTTGAATAAATTAAAAAGTATTTATGAACATGTTCCATGCCCCTAGCAAAGTTCCAAATGCTGCGGGGGGAGAAAAGAAGGGTGAAATATGGTCCCTGCCCTTGCATGGGTAACTCTCCTTTGGCAATGAGAAAGTAGTACTTGAAACAACGGATGGCCACGATGACGTCGTCTAATAAATTTGTGACTTGTCGAGCATTAACAGAAACCAAGGAACTATGTGACGTCATTCAAACAAGATGTCTAGAAGCAGGGAAGGGAGAGTGAGTCCATGTCAGGTTGAATGAAACCTAGAAGGACGGTGTCCTTGTGCCAGGATGGAGAAGGAAGGGGAGGAACCCCCAGGCTGAGCAGGGCGTGGGGACATGAGTATCACCTGCACATTTACAGGTGGAACATCTGCCTGCACTTTACAGTTTTCAATGCACACATATATATTTCTTTCTTTCAATTTTCTCTCACTTCCTCCACTATGAGGGTGCAGGTACTAGAATTATTGTCATTGTTTACGTAGGAAGAACACCCTCCACAGGCTGTTGTGAGCACATGCTGTGCTCTGGGAGGGGCTCTTGGAGAAATGAAGGAAAGACGTAGGGCTGAGAGAGGAGCGGGACCATCTCTGTCAACCTTTTTTTATCTCACTGCACACTTGAACCTATAGTGAAACTTCCATGGCACACTTAAATTATGTTGGTCAAGAAAAAAAGAGTAAAAAAAAGAATCTACTTACTGTGCTTTGAACTTCTTTCTAAATAATTTAATTAATGATCTTTAAAATTGTTCACAGAACACCTAAGATCTTCTCCTGGCACACTGGTTGAAAATCACCCAGCTAGACTCTGGTTCACGTCACACAGCTGGTGAGAGGCAGGGACTTGGCCGGATCCCTCACCCTCTGATTCCAAGTTTGGATAAAAAGAGTATTTTTTAGAGTTTGTTATTTCCTATCAACAGGTTCCAATTTGAAAATAGGTTGTATTGAAGAAATTTTCTTTTTCATTTCCTTTTCTTTCTTTCTTTTTTTTTTTTTTCTTTTTTTTTTGCAGTTTTTGGCCCCGGCCGGGTTTGAACCCACCACCTCCAGTGTATGGGGCCGGCAACCCTGCTCCTTTGAGCCTCCTTTTCTTTTATCCTTTCATTCCTTTTTTTTTTTTTTAGAACCTATAACACATTTTCTGAAAGTGTTATAAACTATATTTCCAGGCCCACATGTCCATACCTATTGCCAAACTGAATGTGTCTCGAGTGTGACCTGCTTGTTTTATTTCAGTTATGGCTGATCATTATGTATATGAGCATTTTTAATGGCAACGACACATTCTGAGGAAGGGCTGACTATTTACGACACAGGTCCCAGGGCAGAACAAAAATGTGGACCTCTTGTTCAAGGTGATGCCATCAGAGCATTAACCCTTCTGAGAGAGGGACCCTGGAGAACTACACGGGTTTCACAAAGCCAGCCCTGTTCCAATGTTTGGTTTAGGATGTAAGGTACACCTTTCACCCCACAAGTTTCATCAAGGCCTCTCTGAATTGAGAGCAGATAAGAGGTGGGAAGGGGCAGGGGGCAGGCTGGATGTGATTTCTGCATCTGTCTGTGATAGATGCTTCTAAGTACCAGGAACGTGTTCACTCTCAGTTGCATAAGAAAAGATAACTCCTTATAAGTCATTCCCAGAGAATTCTGATTTGGAGCAAAGGGAAGAATGTAGAAGAGGGAGGCAGCCCAAACATTTAAAAAAAAATAAAATTGGACTTTCTTTCTTCACTGCCAACTCAGATCCGGTTCACCTTCGAGTTTGCAAGTTTATTATTATTGTTAAGGATAGATAAAGCCCATTTTTATGAAGAAGTCCCAGTACCTTCCACATATATCTCTGGCGCAGAAAAACAGATGGGATAGAAACTTACACAAAAATCACATCTGCCACTCTGGACAATTAAGCAAAACATGAAATTGCAACTAAAAACCACAGGGTATTTAAATAGAACAAGATTTCAAATGAAGGACTTATGTTGTTGAACCAGAATGTGATTTAACTCTACATCTTCTGAAAAGGAAGGGTATTTTTTTTTGTTTTTCCATATATACTTTTTTCTTATCAGTAGATGTGCCTACTTTAACAAATACAACTTTTTTCATTGAGAGAGACAGACAAAGCCAAAATATAGTTCTCTCTTGAATCACACTGTGCAAAGGGACATGAAAAGAGAATAAAAAACTTAACATTTGTTTCACACCAGCCGTGTAGTAGGGACTTAGCAAAACTACAGACAGCGAACACAGCTGACTTCATTTTACAGTTGAAGAAACAACCTTTGAAATGTCATCCAAGGTCTCCCAGCCGATAAGTATTGGCTTTGGACTTAGGATTTGAATTCTAAGTGCACGGCCTGTATTCTTCCCACACATCAGACTACCCATCCTGTTGTGAATTCCAGCACAGGAAGCCAAAGACAGAGAGGGGCATAGGGCTTGCAACATCCTCTAGCTGCCCAGCCCTGTAGAGACCCTATCGTCAAGAGGGGAGGCCCTGCTGGAACATTCCCCGGGTTCTCATGGAGGCCGAGTCCTTCTTAACTTTGCTTTTGCTCCCTTAAATGTTGCAGAAATGCAGCTTGGATTTATGGCTTATGATGCCTTTCCATTTTCCAAAACCCAGTGGTTCCCTATAGAATGGTTCCAGCAAGAACAGTTGCCTTGTGCTGAATGTAGCAGGGAGAATAAGCCACCTGACAGAGAAGCATGTCACGTCTTTCACTGAAGAAACTTAAGTTTCTGGCCACTCTCTCTGCCCACTCCAGGCTGCTTCACCTGCCCACTTTGGCCCTTGAGTATTGTCGGCCTATTTGTGTAAGATAAAACTTTCATTAAGAAGTCCATTCAAGTTGATGTCAGCATCAGATTCTTGGCCTGAATTTGCACATGTGATTTGACTCCTTTACAAATAAATTGAATTTGCTGGCTTAAGGTTTTTGAGGGGATCCTGAACAATCTCACGGTGATTGAATGAGACTCTGGCCCCAGATTGCGGATCTGTACTCTGGGTTCATTTCATTTCCTGGCTCCTACAGAGCTGAGCAGAAAACACGTTCCCTGTGATGTCAGAACTGGCTTCATCTTTGACTCTGGTCCTGTGGGAGAAAGTATGAAGTAAGAGAAGACTTAAGCCCTGAAGAAACTACAAAGTCGAGAAAGCACTTTGCTCCCACTTGAGGCATCTGGGCTATGCTCTCGCCTTTGCCTCTCACGTGATAGAGTCTCGCTCTGTCACTAAACGAGCTCAAAAGGGCCAGAGGAGGTTTTGTGTGTGCTGTTCAGATACAAATGACATCATCATAGCCAGGAAGCTTGAATTTGAGCTGGGAATCTAGGGAACATGTCAAACATGGACCTTGAGCCAATTTTTATTACTGTGGCACCAAATGAAATAGTTTATGAATAACTGTTATATAAGTGATGAAATGTTCTATTTCTAAAAGGAACTTGGGTCCAGTTGCTGCCATCATGCCTCACTCTATTTGGTCTATAAAAAAGTCAACATCCACAGGAGTTAGCACACTTTCTCCCTGTACCTTTCTGCTTCCTTGTCTCTTGACTCTGTCTTCCTGCTCTAAGATGATAATTGGCTTGAGACTGGTACATCCCTCCACTTACCCAGACAGCCCATTATTCTGATATTCCAAGTTGGTACAGAGGGTGTAGACATTGAAGAACTGGATTAGAGTGTCTTTGTAACTTCAGGAGAGTCTCAGCTTCTCTGAGTCAATTTCCTAAAAAATGAGTATCTAAGATCTACATCTGAAGGTCAATGTGTACATCAAATTAGCAATCTAGATGACATAGTATGAAAGCTCTTGGTTGGGTGTAAAGTATGATAGCTGGAAAGGAGTCCAAATTGCTTTCAAAGGCTGTCGTGACTAGCTCTGCCTTTTTACAGAATGATGCTTTTCTAGATACATGCCTTACTTATCAAGAATTTTAAATTTAAAAAATGACCCATGGAAGCACGGGGCGTGGTGGCTCACGCTGGTAATCCTAGCATTCTGGGAAGCCGAAGCAGGTGGATTGCCTGAGCTTACAAGTTTGAGATGAGCCTGAGCTAGAGCAGCTCTAAAAAAATAGCTGGGTGTTGTGGTGGACACCTGTAGTCCCAGCTACATTGGAGGCTAAGACAAGAGAATTGCTTGAGCCCAAGAGTCTGGGGTTGCTGTGAGCCGTGATCCCTCAGCACTCTACCAAGGGGGCAACAAAGTGAAACTTTGCCTCAAAAGAAAAAAAAAATGACCCATGGAGCTCTCTGAGTCCTGTCTTTGCTTTGTATAAATAAAGAAGGATGACTTGCCCAAGATCACAAAGACCAGGAATGGCAGACCCACGACATCGATCTCACTTGAAAACCAGTGCTTTTTCCATGGTGCTACCTCTTTAATGGGGAAATCTCCATGATCATTCTGAGTCACCTTCATGCTTCTGCCTCACACTCTGGTGGACATGGTGTCTTTCCCTCCCAGACCCTGCAGACTAGAGCCACTTTCTTCCTCTCCCTGCCGAGTTTCATCACTAGGATTTCCTACAGAACGATGTTCCCATTTGCCCTGAAAGATCTTCTCCTATGGGCTCTGATTATGCAGTTAGATCTGACTTGCTCATCTCCACTCGGTGCTGTAACTTTCAAAGGGTATCACTGTCTCTAACCGTTTATACTGGAAACTCCGAGAATTTTATTGAACAAAGTGCAATTCTGAAGCCAAATCCCAGCATGACCATGTCTTTTGGTGCCCTTCGTCTCCTTTGTCAGGAGTGCAGTAGGAATTTTGGTGTTAATTCTTAATACATCGGCTTGAGATGTGTGCAAAGAATGAAATGAGGAAGGCCATGATCTCTGAAAGGGAGGCAAAGGCCAGTGCAGGCAGCATGCGGGCATTCATTCAAAAGACTGCTGCCTGGCTGTGTCTGGCCAGTCCGTTCAGCAAGGGGAATTTAAAAAGTAGGCTCCTCTAGATTCTGTTGGCCTGAGGTCCTGGCTTTGATCGCAGGAGCACATTCACTCTCAGGCCTCCAGGGAGAACCCCACCCTTCCTCGGCTGTTTTCATCCTTCTTTCGGAAAACCTTGAGGATTTAGAATACTTCCTGCCCACATCTTCAACTAAAGGGACTGCCAGGGGATTTTAGTGTTTATTGCTTTTTTTCTCTGAGCTTGGAACAGCTCCGACCATAGCTACTATTTGGAAAACATAGAAAGATTTTTTTTTTTTTGCATATTATCAAAAGGAGATTGTAGTTTGCTTGAAACTAAATGAGAACTTGATATGTTTTTTTGTCCCAAGGGGGTGTGTGTGTGTGTGTGTGTACATGCAGGGATAGTGTTCAGCCTCTTTTGCCTCCATCTCTGTCTCCTGGTAGCCAGCGTTGATGTTCTGAACCACACTGAAGAACCGGCTGCCTTTCGTCCGAGACAGAGGTTCTGTGGTTAGTTTTCTTGCCTACCTGCCTCTGTCCCCTCTGCCCAGAGGGTCCCCTTGTCAGTCTGTCTGCTGTCTGTACGTTTGTCTGGAACGCAGAACTCCCCGCACTTGATAATCACTACAGTCTTTCAGCCTTTCCTCTTAAACAGCTTTTTTAAAGCCTCCAGAGACCCTTAAAAAAAAAAAAGAATGCAAATAGAAATTGCGCTGGAAGCTGAAATGAACATTGTTGTGAGTCATGAGATCCCGGCCACACTGGGACAAACCCTTTTTTTATTTTGGGTAATATTTTTTCTTTGGCATTTATTACACCTCTGTTAAACACAGCTCATGTGACACAGTGTTACTCATAGGCAATCAGAGAGAAAGCTGAAAGTTGAGCCATTAGTAGGGCAGGGCAACTTATTGTTAATAGCAGCCATTAAAGCTGAAAGGAAAAATTACCCATCTGCCCCCGCCAGACCTGTCTGTCTGAGATTGAGATTGGGCCTCCTGGCTGGAAGGGGGGCTGGGCACACATGAGGGAAGGAGAATGGAATGTGGAAACCAAAGATCTTTGTAAGGGAAGATAGAGGTGAATTCAAGTCTGGGCCCTACCCCAGAAATAGGGGGAAGAAAAATCCGTCTCAAGAATTCAAGCGGCCTTTTTCTCTGATCAGTCTTTCTCAGGCAAGTACCTGACCACTGTCATCCAAAGATCTGCTGCAGAATCTATTTTGCCTACAGATAGGAAACGTGGGATTCCTATAGCAGCAACACCTTATAATTATGGAATGCTTTGCACCACAGTGCATAACTTATGACTGAGAGCAGATTTACTATACCAAAATTCTTCACCATTAGACCTTGGGGTTCAGAGATGCAATTTTTTAAAGTCTGTATTCAAAAGAACATGTGGTTTAAAATCCTTTCAGACATCTTAAATTCTAGCCAATATGGCAACACCATTTACCCATTCTGATGATTCACTCTAAAAGTGTGCCTGTTTCATGGAGCCATAGAAGATATGGGTTAGGAAAATAAAATTTGAGAGGGCTTTGCGAAGAACGTACTTGTAAAACTCATAACAGGTATGGAAAGGAAAGGCGGTGGCCCAGTTTACCGACAGTGCTAACTCACTCCAGTGCAGAGAATAACTTGTTGTTATCATTATCCATATGTCAGTTTGGAAAACTATAACTGCAGCTGGACTTGTAGCTTGGAGTATAGCCCCTGAGTAGTACCGCCAACTCCCTGCAATAGTGCCCAGCCTGCATCCTTAAAAGACATAGTAGTGGGGGACTCGTGCAGCCCTGCCTGCTCTCTAGGTAGAGATATCACAATGGAGGTTTGAAAGGCTAGTTGGATGGACCCAGGCTGACCCCCAGAGCTGGCTGGAGGTTCAGCAGAGCTGGTAGGTAGTACTTAGCATTTCTCCAACCCAGAGCACTGGCCTGGCTCAGGCGGTCAGGCCTGTTGAGGCGGGAGGTACCTGCTGACTCAGACTCAGGGAGGTGTCTCCTAGAGTGTCTGATTTTTCAGATATGACCACATCTAGCTCTGGTTTCTAGCTCCAACCTGTTCCTTGCCTATCAAAACCATGGTAAGGTCATATAAGCTTAAATCATCAGTAATTTTTGGTACATCTTGGTTCTTTTTTGAATTTTGTGTCTTTGCCCCACTAAGAACAGTTCTTCTCAGCCTGTCGGTGTTGACTGCACAAAGTACTAAAATTATTTTGGTCGTATCCTGGAGTGAATTTCAAGCTCTCTCAAAGGATCTTTAGCACCGTGTCACTCATTAAACAGAACTCTTTTCTTCCCTAACCCTGCTGTTGAATATAGTCAGCACACAGGGTCCTTCTTAGTATTGTGTTGTCTCTTGTCCAATCCTCTGGCCACATGGTGACCTGATGGACTCGATTGGGTGACCCAACAGACACTGCTCTTATAGACACTGTTGATACACGTTGTATCTTCATATGTACTAGCATTCAGATAGCAGTTTATTAAATTGTTTTAAAAATTAGTTTTGTTCACTTATCAGTTGTTTAGGAGTCTGAAAGTTGTGTCTTCTTCAAGATTTCCTGTCAAAAACCATAACATTACAGATCAGCACTATGGAGCTTCCATGCTGTGCTGTGATGAAGTGTGGAGGCTGCTTTGAGGGGTATGTCTTAAGGGATAAGAATAATGAGGAAGTAGGTGGTACTTCCAGGACAAGCGGCCAAAGGCACATCGTTTCAGAACCCTTCACTATACCACACATCTTGTGGGTCATGGCCCTCCTCACCCATGGGTCATCTCTAGGGGCATCCATGAGGTCATCCAAAGTCACCAGCTGTTTCCAAATGTATTGGAAAGAATTGGCTGTTGGAAAGGCATTGAAAAGCTGAGACTGGAAAGAAGTAATTGAGAGATGTGACTCAAGAGAAGGAAGTGTATTTGCATTGTTAACTTAATGGCTCTGCCTCTGGAGATCCAGAAGTTAAGAAAGTCAGGAAGTGGCCAGGCATGGCGGCTCACACCTGGGTGTGGTGGCTCATGCCTGCAGTCCTAGCGCTGTGGGAGGCCGAGGCAGGTGAATTTCCTGAGCTGGGAGGTTCAAGACCAGCATGAGCCGGAGTGAGCCAGAGTGAGACCCATTTCTACCAAAAAAAAAGTCAGGAAGTTATTTTTCTCCTACCCCCATGTTAATGGAGGCAGTTCCCTCATATTATATCCACTTTGGATTCTTTGATCTCTAAGAATTTAGAATAGGAGAAAAGGATAGATGGCAAGATAGAAGAGGGATTTCACAGGAGGTTAAGATAACTTCTTCTTTAGAAGAGAAGGCTAGTGAGTTATTGAATTGTTATACACAGAGAGGTGCTCTGAAGAGGATGTGAAAACAGTTTCTTCCCAAATGAATGACAGAACAAGAAAAATGTAAAGTTAATGTAAAACATTCTTTTGAAGCAAAGTATACGATACTTCAGGAAGCCTCAGAGAAATTCATGGTGTCCCATTTCATGGAATTTACTAAGAAAGACTCTTTGCGAGAGTCTCGTTAATTACTGGACTCTCAAGTAAGATGAGAAGTCTCTGGGAGATAGAAGATGTAACCTCCATCTGGTTTGGGTTGGTTTTGGCATCTTCAAGGTGAGGATGAAATTCTTAAAATTTCTGAGTCCTGGTGACAACTTCCTTTGTGATGTCCATGTTGGCTGGGTCCTTGTAGGCCCCACCAAGCTGCACGTCACCAGGCTGTGACCATCAATGTGGATAGAGCTCCTGGACCCTGTGTTACCAACAACACCGCAGTTGCTTCTGTGGCCAAGCATGTTAGGGGTCAGTCCGTGGTTATGATTTAGATGATATTCTCATTTTAACAGGCTAGAAAAATCTGGTCAAATGCGGTCACTTCAAGACTTTCTCAAGACAGAATGGAGTAGAGGACGTGGGCATGGGCTGTAATCTAATTTTCCTCCCATTTATACTTGCTTTTCCCCATTTCACAATCGCTATCTCCCAGCGTAATTACCATCGCAAGCATTTCCTGTTCATCCCCTGTAGGCACACCACGTTGCGCCAACAACCCCGGGCCCAGCAGGGATATACAGTATCCTTTGCCAGTGTCGATCAGGGCTTGATTACACTTCACGGCTGTAATTCAAGCCTGCTAATCCTCCTCTGCGTTAGGAAAAGAGGCCTGTTCTGTTAGATAAGCTGATTACTGTCTGGTGTGTGCTTCATGCCTAGCAAGAGTTGTTTATATGTGGAATTATTGCTGGCTGGGGTCTGTGCTTCCCTACGCTAAGGAAGCTTGCTTAGGGCTCAAGGGTGTCAAGCGTCACCTGGGATCAGGGAGGGGTGAGAAGGGGAATGCTGGGTGTAGTTGCTTTTTTCTCAACCTCTGTGCTAGCGACGAAACATTGACTTTTCTTCTCTGTTAACAGAAAGGGCCACATAAGGTTTTTAAGAGTTTGAGGCTTTTGCCCCCCAGGACCTCCAGGCCAAGATCACAAGTGTGAAAGATCACTGCCCCAGACTTTTCTGAGTAGGTGTGTAGGGCAATCACAGTGGTCTGTTGTGGTGAGGGCTCAGTTAGGGAAGACCAGGGAGGGACAAGTTGAGTGTGTGGTGAGATGAACAGCCGCAGACTGGAGAGTGTCCAGCCACAAGGAGAGGACTCTTGCAGAGAACGCAGGAATACTGTCTCACACTCACAGATGTTTTCTGCAAAGCCACAGAAGCCTTGAAACCACCTTCACCTTTCCCAGCCAGCCCGTCTCTGGAGTGCAGCCTGTGGCTTGGGTGCATGCAGTCTGCAAAGCCCTTGCTCTTCATAGAGGAGGAAGTGCATTTTGTTACAGTTGTCTGTGAAGTGAGGTTGGTGTGATTTATGCTGACTGCCCTCTTGGGATCCCCACCCCTTTTGTGGGGTGTCTTGTCCCCAGATGCAGAGCTGAGGTTCCGCTTCATGCTCTTAAGTGTTTTAAGTCCTACCTGTGGTTGCTGGGTTGAATGGAGTAAGGACAGTGTGGTGCTGAAACCATTACAGGTAAACAGGAACACCTGGCCTCTGTCATCCTCTGTGCACATGCTGAGATCACTTTGTTTGTTTGAATATGGGTCAGCCCACACTGGAGTGAGGAAATGAGAATGGATGTCAACAGGCTTAATTGCAGTGATATCACAACCAGAGGCCGTTTGTTAAGTAAACTTCCTCCACACCACAGTCTAATCATCTGTTTATTTGTCTGCTCTTCCCCCATGAAACCATCCGTTCCTTTAGGACAAGCATTTTGCTTTTATTTCTGTGTCCCTGGTACCTGTCTGGCACAAAGTAACCAATCAAGGCCTGATTTTTGGATTTAATGAATGCATGCACTAATAAATAGATTTCAGTAAAGAGGGGCCTTTCCAAGATGGAACCTAGTACAAATTACTAGGCATTTATCACAGCTCACTGCAGGAAGGTTCCTTCTCAGGTACCTTTCTTGCCTTTCTTTCTATGAAGTAGAGAATCCAAGTTCCCAGGGACCTGGGTGCTCAACTGTAAAGGGCATGGCCAGCTAAGAGCAGAAAAGAAACACTGCTCGGTATTAGGGAGGGCACGATGGCCTGCGAGTTAGAAGGAAAGGCCGCCGTGCTGTGTCCCCTCTGGGACTCTGCCACTTGATTCACAAACATCTTGACTGTTATTTTACACCCCCCCTTTTCTTCTTCCACCCACCGCCCACAATTTTCTTTTCTTGGTCCTCTTTTATTTTCTCCTAAACTGTCCTCTTCCCTTCACTTCTCCCAGGGAAATAGTTGTCTCTTAAAGATCAGCATGTTGTCCAAATGGGAGAACTGTACCGTAAGAGGAGTTTCTTTTCCTGGTGAATTTAATTTACAGTTCCAGGAGAAATCCAGAAGAAACCACAGAGGGTGTTGAGCACTAAAACAGGTATGAAAAGTGACGAGGAGGTTTTAAGCCTATTTGAGCACTGGAAAAGATTTCATTTGATGTCCAATGATTAACTTCCCCTTCTTTAATTTTAAGAGTTTAATGAATCTATGAGTTTAGTGTACCCATTATGGGGGCCATGGTTGTCTCTCTGAAGGTTGGCTGAAAAATCACGGACAGGATACAAATTAATTGGACAAAAGGCATGCACATTTATTTAACATGTATGCACAGGGGTCTTCACAAGGAAGACCCAAAGATACAGGGGAAATTGTTACTTTAAAGTATGAAAGAAAGCTATGTAGAAATATAAATGGACAGTAAGGTTGTGATATAAGGCAAACAGACTAAGTGAGGAAGTCCTCGAAGGTCTGTCCAAGGTCTGGGCCTCTGTGAGCATGTATTACTTCCTTCTGGATATGGGGCAGGGGCCCTCTCTAGAATCGGGGGGCGGGCTATGACCTACAGTAGAACAAGGTATTTCTAAAGTCTACAGTCTTGCCAAGCACACAGGATTGCAGTAGAAGCAATGAGGGAGGAGTTAAGAGAATCTCTGATTTTTATTCTGTTTATAATTCTTAACAACCTTGTCACTTAAAGACTGGGTAACTACCTGACCTCCAACATGCTGCTGCCATCCCCAGTCATAAGACCAGTGGTGTTGTTTGAATGTTTGCCTAAAGTAGAAATCTCTAGGTCTACACCAATGTCAGTACCCTGGATTCCCTCTAATAGAGGAAAGAAAATTACATAAACATTAATGTGCACTGGTTTATAGAATTGGAAAATTAGCTAGTTAACTTTAGGCCAGTGTTTTTCAACCTTTTTTTATCTCATGGCACACTGTAACCTATATAGTTAAACTTCCATGGCATACTTAAATTATGTTGATCAGGAAAAAAAAGGAGCAAAGAAAAGAATAAATTTACTGCACTTTGAAATCTCTCAAAAATAATTCAATTAATGCTCTTTAAATACTTTCATGGCACATTTGAGATCCTCTCATAGCCCATGAAAAGAATCACTGCTTTAGGCTGAGATGATTCCATAGCTTTTTACATTTTCTAGGAAAAAAAAATAAATGTGTCCATTCAATGATCTTGATACCAGAAAGGGACTTCAAAATGCTTTTCTTCTCTTTCTTTGAGCCCACTGGCCATTTTGGTAGCATGTGAAGGTGGAGAGGGGGCCCTGTAGTTCTGGTTTGCATGTTGGAAATAGGAACCTGCAAGAGGCCATCCCCTGCTGGACGGGTGTTAGACCTGAAGACCAAGTTCTTGGAGCAGCACCCAGTGCCATCCATCACTTCCACATTTCCGGTCTTGAAAAGCAAAGTCACTTTCAGTGTTAACAACAAAGAAAAAGTTTACACAACTGTAATTTTTGATGGCATGGTGTGTAAACAATTCTATGACTATTTGATTTACCTTAAGACAGAATAGGCTAGTAGCCACTGAGGCTGGGAAAACCACATGTGTGTTGTGTGCTGCTGGTGTTTGTTTGCTTGTTTTTCTTTGGTTTAGGCTAATTCGGGAAAGCAGAGAAATTAAATTCTGCAAAAGGCAATGTGGAAGACTCCACACTGGCCTCTGCTCTGTGCAAACTGCCAGCTGCGCCTATGAGGATGAGCCTGTTTTTACTTCAAGGCAGTGGCCTTCACTGGCTACCAGCTTTGCTACAGTTGGTGGCAGCCATGGGGTAGAGACCCACCCTGACTTAAGCCAGCTGCAGGACCAGTTGTCTGCCCCTGCAACACTCTGACTCCATGTACCTCAGTTTCCTCATCTGAATAAAGGGGTTCATAATACCAAGTAACATTCATATGAGAATAAAAGCAATGGAGCAAATTTTTGACAAATTGATTTATAAAGTTTAATTACCATGGACGTAAATATTCTCCCACCCTACTTTGTCCAAATTTCTACTCTAGCAATTTCACTCTTATTAGCCTTTTGCCTCTAGAATCTGCAAACTTGTCTTATTTCTGGTCAAGTCTCCCTACCTGAAATATAGGCCCTGGCAGACAGTACATACTCAGTATAGTATATTGAATGAACAGTTGACCAGGAGACCAACATGCGTCCTTGTAGGAGTAGCAATGTTGGTGAAATTGTGCAGGCCAGTCACACTGTGAGGGTGTAGAAATTATTATTTTAAATGTAAGGCTGTCACTAAACCTAAGTGGACATGACCTGTCTGGCAGAGTAGAATGCGGGCCTGCTGGAAAGCCGGTGGCATGGAAAGAGAAAGGCACTTTTGGCTTCTGCGATTGCTGTGTATCTTATCCCACAGGGCATGGGTCCCTGCACAAGCCTCTCTTTGCTGAAGTGCACTCTGTCTGTTTTGTTGGGAACTTGCGAGGGGCTTTGTGTGCTGTGCCTCACTGTCCTCATCGAAATAGGTACAGTTTCCTAGGGGTTGTCCCATGAGTCCAGAGTGGGGCTCAGTGATGTACCCCAACAAAGTGCGTGTGAAGTGCAGTGCTAACAACGTGCTGGTGGAACAGTTAGAGGAACTTCCAGAGCAGATATTGTGTGGGCTGGAGAGGGTTGGCTCACACGATGAACTAGAAAACAAGACACTTCTTCAGAGAAATAGTAAGAACCACAGTAAATAAGGCCCAGCCTCAGGGAGGCAAATCTTTAAAGGAAAATTAAGATAGCTCCTCATCTATCTCTCTGTCACCCATTGATGTATTTAGCCAGCGCCTTGTGGTGTTAAATGCTTTTTGATGATGATGGTCCTGATGACCGATGTCCCTCCCCACAGGGGTGGGTGCCTCCAACGTGAGAGCTCTTGGTGGGGGGCTCCATCTCCAATGCACAGAAGAAATGGGCACAGACTCCCCTCCCACCCTGAGTTCCCTATTTTGCCAGGATGCAAAAGCAAGTGGAGGCAACAACAACAAAAAGCCCGTCTGAAAATCAGAGCCTAATCGCTCCCATCTGCTCCAGTGCCGCGTCCCCTCACTGCCTGCCAGGATGTTTGCCGCAGATGCTAAGTAGCACATTATTTTCGATAAGTTGCAATCATTTGCTTGGAATCTACTTCTCCTTTAAAATGTCCCTCTGGAAACTTGAATCACCATTTGAGAAGCCTTTCTCAGGATTGAATTTAATTGTTTGCATTCAAGTTCAAGACAAGTTAAGCCCATTTGACCCCCAGGTGTCTGCGTGTTCTAGATTTCAGCTACTTAGACTCTATTGGATGGAGAGGATGAGGTACCATGAAGGACAGACTGTCCAGGAGATCAGAGCTACTCCTGAGGTCTCATTGTCCAAGAGAAGGTACAAGTGCTGAGATAAGAGGGACAGGGAATGGTGGTTCCATGGACTCCTCCCCAAAGTAGAAAGGTCACACATCCCTTCAGACACCAAGTAGTCACTTTCTTGGTCCCCATGAGATGTTTATCTTTTCTCTGGAGGCCAGGCTAGTGAAGATTAGAGGCATGTTTTGTAATCTGGAGATTATCATCTCACTTGCCTTTCCCCTATCCTGCCATCCCAATGAGATTCCTTACTTCCTCTTGTCTGAGATGGGAAGGAAACATAGTTAACATCCTGCTCTGCCATCCCATCCTCTGAGTTTGTCAAGGGCCTAGTGGTTTCAGAGGCTACTTGGAGAGTTTGGAGAAGGAGCATGGGCCCCTGCTTTGCACGTCACCCATCGCCTGTATGTTCTGCAGCTCCTGTGTGTGTTCTGCGGCTTCTGTGTCTGAGGGTGGCACTAGTGACTCATTAGTGAGCCATGCATTTGGGGTAGTTTTTATAACTAGTGGTGATGGATCATCTGCATAGTCTCCCTGCAGGACTCTGGCTGACCTTGTATGCATTTGTGAGATGACTGTTTGGGGTCACAGGTGTTGTTTGTGGTCATGGAAAAAGGAAAGCTAATTGGCCTGTGCTTTGAATCAGACCTGGGGTGCTCATAAATAGTCCCAGTGTCCTCAGCTGGGGAATTCTGCTACCACCAAAGCCCATGGAGGTGATTTCATTTCTATGTAGGGTGCAGTGGTGGGGAGTCTATCTCCCTGACAAATTAAAAGCAGGCCAATTAGGGTAAAAACTTTATTTCCCTGTGGTGTAAGGAAACATCCCAATGCAAGCTATATACAGGAATCCAAGGTATAGGCAGCCTAAAGTGACATGATAGAACTTAGTTTCACATTGCTCTGCGTTTTTTTTTTTTTGTTTGTTTGTTTGTTTTTTTACAGTTTAGTGTATCTTAGCTTTCCCATGGTCAAGAGAAAAATCTCTTCGCTCATTTGTGACAGAGGCGACTGGGTGCTTTTGGCTGGTTCCCACAGACAGCCAGCCCTCACCACCCACACTGGTGTTCTAGGTCTAGGCAACTCCACAAAGTCACTCACAATGCTGACCAGGTGGTATTGCCTTCTCTACTTTCTTACTCCAGACTTCTGGGATGCCGCCTACTTCTGCTGATAGTCCTATACTGCCCAAGGAAGAGGCCTCTCTAATGCCAAGCCCTCTTTCTATCTGTTCTAAACCTCTTTTGGCCGGGAAAAGTTCTCCCCAGGGGCTATTTGAGTTTTTTGGTGACTTGCCTCTTTTTAAGTTATTAAGTCTGCCTCTTGCTGATGTCCTCTGTAGAATTCTACCTGCCATGAAGTCACTCTGCCTTCTGGCTTTCTTTCTTATTTTTTTAGCAGTTTGTATTAGCTTGGATTGGTTAAGCTATCAAAAGAAAAGAAATCAATAAAAATCTCTGAAGACCCCAAAATAACATGCCTTACACAAAATACAAGTTTAGTTTTTTCCCTTCCTTTTTTATAGCCCTAAGGTGACCGTCTAGGTAGGTTTCCAGACTGTGAAAACTTCTACCAATTTCTCTCCCCAGTGTGGCTTCCAGTCCTAGGTCAGCTCATGGTCTACAGTGGCAGCAAAAGCCCTAAACATTATATTCACATTCTCTCCAACAGAGAGAAAAAGTCAAGGGGCAAGAACAGCATTCTCTTTTTTAAGGACATTCCTAGAATTTTGCACCCTACTTCTACACATCTATCCTTGACTGGAATCTTGTCTCATGATTTGTGGGATAATACCACATGTAGCTGCAAGGGAAGCAGGAACATGTCTTTCCTCTCAGTGACTATGAATTGATCTAAAAATTAGAGTTCTGTTACAATAGAGAGGAATGTGTTGAAAGAAACCAGCAGATCAACTTTTCCTTTATCTTTGTGCCAACATTCTCAGCTAGGCCCTCCCCAAATGTTCCCTCTCCCAGGTACCAAGGGATATCATATTTCATATCTTCACATAAATATTAATGTCATTAACATTCACATTGACATTAAATGATCTTGTTAATATCAGTGGTAATGTAATGTAGTAGCAATGGTAGTCATGGGATTCAGAGAGGTCTTTCTTCTTACCTTATTCAAGAAAAACACACTGGTCCTTTTTCTCTCCCATACTTCAACTTTCCATCCTCTTATAGAGTCCAGTGGAGAGAGAAGTGGAAGAAGCAACTCAAAGAGGCAGAAAGGATGGAGCAGTTTAGAGTGTTGCATCTCATTTCCTGACTCTACACCCCCAACTAACCCTGCCTGGAATTCACTTCTTGGCATCAGTGACATCATTACCCTGTCTGTCCTTGGTTAGCACATCTCTGTCTTTGGCTGTTATCTGCAGAGGTTTGCATTTTCATTTCATTGGAGAGGAAGCCTACTCCAGCAGGATGAAGGTGTGCTATTAGTACTAGGACTAGTCTCCTGTGATGTGTGGAATTTGAAGTAGTCATGGAATGAGTTAAGACTAAATTATTGGTTGAATTATGTCAAGGTCCCTCAAGGCAAATTGCTCATTGTATTAGGAACTCAGGCTTTGAATTATTCATCTGTGTCCAAAAATTGGGAAAGATTCCCATAGGAACAAAATGCTCTTTACTTCAAACTTCGTTCTGATAAAATTGTTTGGAAATTTAAAGAGGAAAAAAAAACTCATTCTGTTACTATTCAGTTTGTAAACGTGGGCAAGAAAATGCCACTTGTCCCCAGGAATGGGAAAATCACTTTTCCTAAGATGGTAGTGATGACATTAGCATGGCTCGACAACATGTGATATAAACACAGCCCTGGCAGATTATTTTCATATTATGAGCATGGGATTTCTCTATGTCCCAGCAGAGAGTGAGTACTAAATTTCACCTCAAGTCAAAATGTAAATATACTTCCTTAAAACTTTGAGTACAAATAGAGCCTTTACCCTCTTCTGGTTATAATTTATTTATTTTTTAATGGAAATTTGACAGCAGCCATTAAAGATTGCTTCCAGGCTAGCTTGTCTGATACCAGGTGAGATTGCTTTGAAGCTAAGTGGTTCCCAGAAGGGTCTTTCAACCTTCCAGAAAGACTGAGGCTTCCAGTGCAAGCTCTGCCAGGCCAGGAGGATGGTGACACCCTCTGGGTCAGGGAGACTGAGACAAGGGTCCCAGGGACCTGTGTGAAGAGGAGATACATCAGACTTCAGAAGCAATGGGGTACTTAATGTGTTTGGAAAAAGAATAGCAGAAAAAGAACATCAAGATGGGGGAAAGGGAGAGAGAGAGGAAGATATTTTGAAATTTACTCTATTGGCCTAGATCGGTTGAGTTCCTCTTAGCATGTGGTGATAGCAGCGTGAGGTTGCCTGGGAGCACAGGATGGTGATGTAGGACCTGTGTGCTTGCCTGCATGCACGCATGTGAGTACATTCACTGGTTTGTCCTAGCTCCTTCTGTGTTGCTGATTCCTAACATATAGAAACCAAATCCTTAACTAGAAATCTTTCTTGATTTTTCTTTCATCCCAAAGGGACCTTTATCAATGAGATTGATTCAAATTTAACCAACAATCGAAACCCTACTAGTTACCAAGCTTTGACACATGTGCTTTTGTAAAAATAACCTTATTTAGTCCTTCATAAGAATTGTGGCATAGTTGATATGTTATCCACTATTTGGTGATAAGAAAACAGAACTAAAGGGAGGTGAAATCACACAGTGAAAGTCTTCTATCTCGCTTGGAGCTGAGATACCTGAGGCCTGTTTTGGTGCCATCCCGTGGAGCTGACAGAAGAGAGCCCTGCCCATACCTACACTTTTCTAGGTATTAGAATCTGATAGGAGAGGAAATTTAAACATGTATTAGCTCTTTCTAGAACTAGTAATGTGATAGGTGCCTCCTTGAGACTCTAACCTGCACCATTTCAGGTGAGAGATTTCTTCTGCTTTCTCTGTGATTACTTCCTTTAGATTTCTCCTATAGAGAGAAGCTTTCCTCTCGAGGGAATGCACAGCAAGCTGCCAACTGGTAGCTTCACATTTTTTGTGTTTTTTGTGTCTAATTGAGAAGGAAACTGCTCCTTGTATCCCGAGTTAACACGCAGAACTCCGGTCTCGCACACCCTCCCCTACCCCGCTCCTGTGGCTCTTCTCCTCCCCCTCATACGGGGCTATGTCAGTCCAAGGCCACAGCCGGTGTGAAGTCATGCCATCCTACCAACTTCTGTGCCTCCTCTTTAGGCAAAGGAGTTTCCCAACAGCAGTCCAAGCTTGAGCTATTAAGGACCAAAGCCCCTCGCCCAGGCAGCCGGCACCCATCCAGAAAGGCAGGAGCCTGTTGCCCGGCACGTTAGCTTTCTCTCTGCCAGCTGGCCCAGGGAGGCTCAGTGTGCCAAGCCGGGAACGTGTGAATGGGATTTATGCCTGTGACTCCCCTAAGAAGCAAAAAATACGTGTGACCAGAACCGCCAAGACCCAGCCCTGAGAAAAAGAGATGACAAAAACTACTTGGTGTGTTTCTCTAAAGAAAAAACCCAAAATGTAAACAAACAAACAAAACCCTCAAACTATCTCAAGAGTGTCATATATTTTTGTTTTCATCCGCTGCCCTCAAATCACACACAAAGCCCTGCCCATAGTTGCTGATGGCTGAAGGGAAGAAACAAGGGGGAGTCTGTGAGCCTCTCACAGGGCCGTCGGCACAGTGCCCGGCACCGTGGTAAACGCTCGATAAATATTTGTGGGAGGAAATACTCAGGGACCTGACAGTCTCGCTGCTGTTGCAGCCCTCAAGTCCCCGAGCTGGCTTGTGTTTTGGCACACCTGCTCTACTGACCACGAACAACCGTGGAAGGGGCTACAGCACATCTGCCTTCACATCACTTCCCCCGGGGAGCTTTACGAGGCCTTCCTCAGACCTAGGCTAAGTCTCCCCAGTGTTTCTGGGATTCTAAAGGGCCGAGGGACAGCACAGCAGGCCCAAGGGTGGTTTTCAACAATTGAAGGTTTGCTGAACTAAGACTTCTCATCTGAAGAGGCCGCTTCAGGCCACCTGCAGCATCAAAGGCCTGCACTTGTAGCTGTGTGGTCCCGACTCAGGTGCTGACGATCCCCCCATGTAAGTCAGTACGGCTAACTGGCAACTACCTGCAGTGCTGATTTGTAAAATTCAGGAAATCAAATTGTTGATCATTTGTTTGATGGAAACCTCAAAAAATCATTCCCAGAAAGAGCTGCTCTGTTAAATAAACTAGGCAGGAAGATTGAGGATCAGGGGAGAAGAACACAGGCATACACCATCTTCAAGATGCATGGGAGATGGTGCTCCCACCTTTGGCTTAGGAGAATCAAACTGTGTCAGAGTGATTTCTCAGCTTGAGAGGGTTGTGGCTTACAGGTAGAATTGTGCTTGTAGGGAATGAAAGAAACTGTAAGGAGGAGAAGTTGTTGGGTACCAGTTGGGGTTTTCCAGTTGCCAGCCACCTGCTCTGGCAACTCCATGCATCCCCATGCTCCAAAGCAGTTGGAGTCCTAGGTCAGAAGGGACTAGAATGATGTAAACCGTAAACCTGTTGAGCTCAGAGCCGTTATCTGATTCATTTGGACAATCTAACACCCACCTCATTCCTGGCACCTTGTAAGCACTTGGTCAGTACATTTTTCTCCTTTTTTTAGAGACAGTCTCACTCTATCACCCAGGCTAGAGTGCCGTGGCGTCATAGCTTACAGCAACCTCACACTCCTGGGTTCAAGCAGTCCTTCTACCTCAGCCTCTCAGTAGCTGGGACTACAGGAGACTACCACAACACCCCACTGATTTTTCTGTTTTTAGTAGAGACGGGGTCTTGCTTTTGCTCAAGCTGTCCTTGAACTCCTGAGCTCAAGCAACCCTCCCACCTCACCCTTCCAGAGTGTTGGGATTCCAGGTGTGAGCCACCATACCTGGCCAGGTCAGTGATTTGTTTACATGAAGTAAGCCCTCCTCCAGACGGCCTGTGTGTGGCCTCTTTGCTGCCAGGCCTCTGACCAGCCCTCACACAGGATCTTCCCCACGTACCAGCCATGTGCCAAGCTCTGCCCAGCATCACAGCCTTTGTCATGGGCAGCGTTAGCTTACTGGGGACATACCAAGCTGAGTCCAGGAAGCTCTGGCTTCAGGCCAGCGTAGTTTTGCTTGTTTAGAATTGTCAGATTTGAAAAGGCAGATTTGACAGCTTTTTGACATGGATATGGAAGAGGTGGCAGAGAGAACAGCCTTCTACCCAACAGCATGCTGGCTCTGGTACAGCTTGTGTTATAGCTGGAATGTAGAGGAAAGGCACATATAGGGTGCTGACTGCCTGACTGAGAACGGGGGAGCTGAGGCAGAAATCTTTGGATCTCACCATCCTCCATCTTCCTTCTCTCCTTCAGGCTTTGTTATTTTCCTCCCAGGACATACTGGAGCAGACGCTTAGTAAAAGGCTCTGTGAGGTCGGGTGGGAATAGACAGACAGGAGAGGTCATGACCACTGCCTTTCAGGAGCTCATAGTCTCATTGGCAAGACTGTAGATCTGCCTGGGGGTGTCCCAAGATGCCCCCTTGGCTATGGTGTTGATGGTATGTGCCCTGCTGGCTCAGAGTCTAGAGAGTTCATTTTTACCTGTTCTCACCAGAGCAGCTTTCATGAAGGATTTTGAGCTGAGATTTAAAATGGGATAGGACTGTGTTAAGTGGATTTCTGTGGCCGAGTGGGAAAAGGGTGCATTCTGTCTCCCAGCACAGTGTCTCTTACCATTATGGTGCCATTAGGAGAAAGAGGGAACTAAAAAAAATTGAGACATCAGCAGGAAGAACTTCCCTACTTCTTATCTGATGATGTTGTTGCTCAGAGTATTGGATGTGACTTGGACATCAAAAGACACAGTGTGTGTGTGCATGTGCCTGTTCTCGCGTGTGCAGAGTATTTGCATGTGTACACTCACACAGAATTGATAGTTATTTAGGTACTTTTTGTGTAAGAGTCAAAATTCTAATGTTGTAGAGGATGAAGTGTCAAGTGTCCTGGCTGTGTCTCCTTTGCTTTCATCTTGGGAAAGCTACTTTGCCTTTATGATCTTCAATTTTCTGTGTGTAAATTTGGAACATTACTTCACGTTTTGTAAGGTGATGCAATTCAGTATGTGCAAGTCCTTTATGAACAAATAAAAGGTGTGACTCTGATGCTCTCAGGAGTCGGCAAGCACTTTGCTCTGTTCCTAAAAATGCAAGGGCAGCAAGCTTCCATCCTGTCCCTCTCCTCTAAATTCTGACTGACTGGGAGATGACATAGCTGACTTGGGAAGGAGGCTGGGAGAGCGTCCATCCTCCACCCTAACTCTCTCCTGGTGGTTTATAGTGAAGACTTAGCTTGTGGGCAGTAGGACACCTTGCATGATGGTTTGTGCATTCAGTCAAACAAGGAGACGGGACAGAGAGAACCAGCTGTCTTTCTGCACACCCCTCAGGGAGGTGGCCTCATGCCCTTTCCCAGACTACCTATCTCTGCCATCTCTCTTGTTCTGTTTCTGTCTCTGTCTCTGTCTGCTCAGCGTTGGGCCCTGAACTGCTGTCCACGTCTGAAGACAACACTCTCTGTAGTTCTGCCCTCCTGTCCTCCCCACCTGCCCCTCTTGTAGAAGTTGGATGCAAGCAGAGGCGTCCCCTGACACCGCTGGGGGACCGTCGTTTCCTTTCTCCAGGCAGAACCAGTCCTTGGTGAAGAAAGAGTGCCCTCTAGTGGGCATTGACTGGAGCTGCTCCAGACCCCTGTCGCACAGCCAAGGACAAAACAACCCCACGCAGCCCTCCCGCCAAAGATGATCTTGAACATGCCTTTGGCTTTGGTTTGTTTTTCTCCTTGTGTGAAGAAAAATAAAGAAGAAACAGCAGGAGACCAGTTGTGAATGCAGCTCGGACAGTGCCATGACAGCCCTCTTATCTTGGGAGTTATACCAAAGAATTAACCCCAGGGCAAGCAATGACAGCAAGGTGGATGTGACATCAGATGCTTTTTAAAGAGCTTGTGACAATTTCTATATAAATCACTTACCTGTCTTGACTGATCTCTTCCATAAGGGGGTAGCGTTGTGAGAAGGAAACTCCTTCCATAAGAATTATTGCTAAATGGGTTAAATTTCTTCACAGGCAACCCCTCTGCGGATTGCAAATCTACTGCAATCGATGACATTTTTATTTTCTTTTTTTGGGGGGGGGTGGTCGTGGAAGCATACAAGCCTGCCTAGCCATTAAAATCCTATATGTACTAGCACAAACTGGGGACTTGGCCCTTTAAAAGCTATTTCAGAAAAAGCTGTTGGGCTGGGGAGGGACGAGGTGACGGGGAGGGTGGGAGTGCGGGGCGCCCATCAGGGAAGCGGGAACCTGATCATATGTGATGGTTGCAGGATTAGGTAACAGCTCCGCTGGTTGAAATTGGATCTTGGAGGATGAGTGTTAACATCTCTGGTGTCCTGGCGAAAGGTTCATTTGAGTCTTGCCTGGTGCTGCAGAGATAAAAAAGGAGCTTTTAAATAATCATTTTGTCTCCTACTCACCAGAGTGCTGGCTTCAAGCAATAAATAGGTAGCATCAGTTCTGCTTAGACACATCACCCTTTTCATTTATTTATTTAATGTTGGTGGGTTTTTTTTTTTTTCTTTTTAACTGACTAGCTGAACAGTTTCTGTATCAGTGAATCCCAATGCCCGTTTTTATAGTGGTACATTCAGATTCTCCTTGTTCTGGGTAGAAATATGACCAGGCAGTGTTGTTTATCTGTCCTTGCCTGCCCTCTATAAGCACACATGCACAGCCCGAGTCCACCAGAACCAGAATCTTCTGTGTAAAATAGATAAAGAGTTTAAGGTTTTCCCTTGTTTATCTTGTTCTTTTTGTCTGTTTGTGTTTTGTTCTTGCACATACGCTGACATTTTCTGTTTTCATAATTTGCGTATAGTTTAAAGGGTGTAATTTGGAGAGGAGGACTGGTGGGTGTTTTTGTTTTTCTACATTTTTTCATTCTTTTATTTTCTTCATATCTCTGGCTTGGGACCTATTTTTGCATCCTGAACTCTTGAGTGTAAATGCCAGCGACATTTATATTATGGTGCGTAGTATTTCTATCACACCAATTTCTAATTGGTCGCGCACTTAGCTACCAATTCTATTAAATCTTAGTGATTCCAAATTTCTACTTAAGGAGTATTGGTTTATAGGATCCATAAAATGTTGTAAAAATCTGAGCAAAAAGCCAGCACTTTCGTTGACCCACCCCACCCCATGAAAACTAAATATGTCCTTTATACCTGAAAAAAGTCAAAAGTACTTAAAGTTCCGTGACCCTCCTGAAACATCCACAATGGGTAGGAGTGTCCTATATACCCTCTCTCTGTGTCTTTTGACAGCCTTAACAGTTTCCTTTCTTATTTTATTTAAAACTGCTAAGGTGTCAAGGCCAAGCAAAATATGAATTAGGTACATGTGCAGAGTTTGTGTGGAATAATTCGTGCCTCTTGTTTTGAGTGTGTAAGGAAAAAGTGGAGCAAAGGCATGAGACTGAGTCAGCAGGAAGAAAAACTATTCTCAGAGGGAAATATTAGGCATATGGGAAAGAACAGTAGTGATGTGCTCATGATCACCGACGCAGCATCTGAGGGACTAGGACCAAAGCTCTGGGCTGGGTCTGCTTATCTCTCGACCTCTACCTTCTCTCAACCGAGATTTGTCAGAGGTCTGGGCCGAGGGAGTGAACAGGCATGTCTAGGCTCCTTGCTGCTGAAGAGGTGGGTGTTTGATATCACCCCAGCTAGGCAGTGCCTACAGTCGCCCTGGTGAGACCTGACAGTTAAGGTGAGGTTATTCTTTTGCTTTGCTAATGTTGGTGATACCAGAAATCGTGAGGAGTCTTTCAATGTCCTGCCACGTGTGAGAGGAATCTTCTAGGGAGTAACCAACCAGGAGGGCTCTCTTGAAGGCATGATTGCCTGGCAGAAGTGTTGAACTTTCCTGTTGGCCATGGGGGGGGGGCTCTTCCATCCTCTACTAAAGGGAGTGCATTGGAGGTGAGATTCAGTAGAGTAGATGACAGAGTTGAATTTTGCCTCAGCACAATTTTTTGAATGATCACTTTATGATAACAGTGATAATTGTTTATTAATGGCTCGGAGATGATTTTTTTGATTTGTAAATGATCCATGTGTATCTTTGTCAATAAAGCAATTGCAATTTACCAAATAAAGAGAAACAGCCACAGACCCCACACCCCTGCACAACAGAGGTGAAGAGGGAGGTGCAGCTGGGCCTGATGCCAGGGGCCTGGATGGGCAGATCCATCCTTTAGGGCCTGGTGTTCAGCAAGTGGTTGTAGCATTCAGTTACTTTCTTAAGGAAACCTGTATTAGTGGTGATATGTTCTCCCGAAGACTTTTGAGATTTAAGTGAATAAATTCAGAAAACAGAATAATGTGACTATTATTCAGAGATCAACCAAAGGGGAAGTTTCCCATTCAGTCTCCTGAACATATCAAAAAAGTATTTCTTAAAAAATAGGGGAGGGGCGATGCCTGTGGCTCACAGGAGTAGGGCACTGGCCCCATATGCTGAAGGTGGCAGGTTCAAACCCAGCCCCGGCCAAAAACTGCAAAAAAAAAAAAAAAAGGCTACATAAAGGATCTCAGTGATCCTCT
Source organism: Perodicticus potto (assembly GCA_963574655.1). Classification (NCBI taxonomy): domain Eukaryota; kingdom Metazoa; phylum Chordata; class Mammalia; order Primates; family Lorisidae; genus Perodicticus; species Perodicticus potto. Next base: position 110,387 of record CAUYRH010112027.1, read on the forward strand.
GACCTGTGCCATCCCCACTATAGCAATTTTATTTTGGGACAGCAGAATACTGAAAATTCATGCTTGAGAAGGGAGGATGGTGACGCCCTGGCACCCAAGTGTTACGGTTTGCGTCCAGGTGCTAACATCCTTCTTTTCTTCCTTTGCTTTTTTCCTCCTCCTCCTCCTTCTCCTTCCCTCTCATCCTTTCTGACTTTATCAAGGAGCATGAGTCTTTCCTCTGTATCTTTTATCCTCTTTGTTCCTAAGTGCCACCCCCAGTCCATGTGGCTGGACAGTCCACTTGACTATCTCATGTTTCATGAGAGCCGAGAGATAGTTTTCTGTTTGGCAAAGGAATCGACGTTTCCTTCTGAACAACTTGCAGGGTTGGTTCTTGTTGTCCCTGCTGGAAGCCAGGAGCATGTGGGCACAGCCAGCGGTTATGCTGGTATCATTACACGCATGATGCCATGTCCTGCACATAGATGTGCTCATGTATTGAGCTCACATCCACCTTCCCTGTCAGGACTCACGGGGGCTGCCCTGCTGGGGCTCAAGATACAACTGGAACAGGGATCACCAACCACTCCCTGCCCTGAGACAGCTCTGGATTCTCTGGTGCTTGTATCCCCTGGGGAACTTAGACCCTGCCACCCACCGCCATCCCCAAAGTGTAAATGAACATCGGACCCCTTCACCACCTTTAACCACATCTGTCCTTTCCTACCCTACTCCAAAATTGTGTTCACTTTTTTTAAAAATTGAAAATACTTTTCATGTTACCTCTTAACAAAGACTTGACCGCTGACAACTAAACAGGATTCAGATGAGTGATTTATTTTATGGCAGGTTATGTGAATGGGGTAGTAAAAAAAGCCGTCTAGCTCTTCTGCTGATTTACTAAATCATTTCATCTCTTTCGGTCCAAATCACCACCAGCGTCCGTGGTGTTTCAATAAAAAACAGCCATCTCATTGATAGAGATTCCATCCCTTATAGTATCAGAGCACTTTCTTCCCTGTGTCCCCGGCACACCTCGTTAAAAGGGCCTCACCCTTGTTTTCAGCAGGACAGAATCCCGATCAGCTGGAACAGCTAGATCTCAATTTTTTGGAACCAGATGTCACTATTCCAGGGCCACTTGTTTTCTTACTATTATATGTTAGACTTACCTCCATTCTTGGCTAGTCCAGAGGAAAGGTCTTAAGATTCCCCTGCACATTTACTGGATTTACTTAGATTAGGTTATTTTGGAAATGAAAATTTACATTGATCAGATATTACAGAGAAAGTCGATGAGCATAAAACCACAAATTTCCAGGAATCAAATATTAGGAATAAAGTAGGAAATGCTTTTCCTTAAAATGAGATCAATAGTTTGGGGGGGGGGGGTAAAAGTAAAAATTACATTATTATAATTAACTTTTTATAGCCTAACATTTTCTCTTGTAGTAAAACATGCATAACTATAAAACTCACCACTTTACAACTATTGTCGAGTGGACAGTTCAGAGGCATGAAATACATTCACATGATTGTGCAACAGCCATCGCCACCATTCATCTTCCCAAAATGAAACTCTGTACCCATTAAATGCTAACTCCCCGGCCCGTCTCCCCGAGCCCTGGCACTCCGCGTTCCACTTTGTGTCTCTATAAATCCACCGAGTTTCGTGGCCTCATAGAGGTGGAGTATAATTCTGGAAGGAGGCATCGTCCTCTCTTTTCCCAGCCCTTCCTCTTTTCCTCAAGTGCCACCTTGTTGGTGGCGTGGAGACTTGCTTAGCCAGATAACCCAGCTGTTTTTCGGTTTTGTTTCTCATTTTCTCCCGTGGGTCGCTATTAACATTGCTCTTTCCCTTTGTCTTCTTTCCGTAGTTTTGAGTATCCGAGGAGCCCAGGAAGAGGAGCCCACCGACCCCCAGCTGATGCGCCTGGACAACATGCTGTTAGCGGAAGGGGTGGCGGGGCCCGAGAAGGGCGGAGGGTCGGCTGCGGCCGCGGCGGCAGCGGCGGCCTCCGGAGGAGCAGGTTCCGACAACTCAGTGGAGCATTCCGATTACAGAGCCAAACTCTCACAGATCAGACAAATCTACCACACAGAGCTGGAGAAATACGAGCAGGTAGCCACCAACGGGGGCGCAGCACCCGAGCCCTTCAGGAAAGGGCGGAGGAACCGCACACCTCCCGGGCTGGCAGAGACGAGCAGCCTTGAGCGTCACCTGCCCACTGCACAGCCCCTGGTCAAACTTGTGCCCACAAAGCACTGGTTTCAGCTCTTAAAAACCTAGGCATTATATGCAGATGAAGGCATTCAAAAATGTAGTTGCAAATAAGGATTTCAAAAGGTATATAGTCCATACACATACAAGGAATGATTAATGCCTGGAACTCGGGAACATTGGCGCATGATGTGCAGTACCCGGGCTTGTCAGGGTGCTAGAGGTCAAAAGCAAGTCACCACCTGAGCTGCAGGCAGGTGGGAGGTGTTTTCCCGTCCTTGTTTGTTCTTTATTTGGGATGATTACTGTTTTCCTGCATGATCATAGAATCCTATGGGAAAGGACAGTAAAACTTGACCTTAAAGTCCTTCAATGTGACTAGACTCCGTTCACAGAGAATCTCATAGTTTGCAGTGAGAGGTGCACCTCTCTCTATAAGAAGTGTAAAAGGTCTCAGGAGAGCCCAGGAACTGGACAGGCTTGGATTCCCATCCAGGCACTGTGCTAACAATCTGTGGGACCCATGTTCTGCTTACTGTACCCCCAGAGCTGATAGTGTATGGCAAAGAGCAATGGATTTGGAGTCAAAGATATGAAGGACCATTAAAATCATGTAAAGGAAAGGATAGGAAAAGTATTTAATTACAAAGCCGTACATGAACATAGGGCGTTCTCACTCTGATAGAGCTTCTATCAGAGAACCCTCCCTACCTCACCCCCACCCTAGCCCACACACATGCCCATGTTTATATATCAATACCATTTCCTCTGGCCAGTCTGAGCAATGCTACCTTATTAAGAGTCCTTTGACATCAGCCATTGTTCTCATCATTTAGCTGACAAATGTGTTGTCACCTCTTTGGATGGCATTATACTCAAGTTTTACGTTAACTTACTGTCATTGAATTACTAGGTTTTCTTTCCCTTTTTTTAAGAACCAAAAAAGAGGGAGAAAAAACAAAAGGTTGAAGGCCCTCTACAGTCCACTTATAACTGCCTAGGTAGAAGGCAAATGTAAACTTAATAGAAAATGTAAATTTTAAAATAGAAATAGGCATTTTTAAATTTAAAGGGAAGAAAATTTTATTATTGCACGCCTATCTACCTTTAGAAGGGATTTCTACAAAATCCTCTTTTATGTGGCAAACAAAAATTTTTATGAAGCTTGAAGAGCCAAGCATGTTGAAATTCAACCATCCAACAAGTTGGAGGGAGGGTGAAAATGGAGAAAATAAAAGCAAGTGTGTTATAACCTGGAGTCATTGTCTCCCACCTTCTTGGGAAGGATCAGATGTTCTTGCCACAGTATCGACCCTCACAGTCATTTCCCCAGATCACTGGAGGTCCTGAGCTCAGACAACAGACTGACCCATGACAGTATCTCATCATGTTAGACTTTGGAGGCTGCCCTAACCTAATGAGATAACTTGGAAGACAGGCGAGGACATTTCCTATAACCACCTCTCTCTGGCCTCTTGGGTTCTTCCTGCTCAGAGCTCTTCCTACCTCACCTTCACTGTGTAAGCCTGGCCCCTGCAGAACAGCCTGCCCAGACCTGCACCCAGGGTGTCTTCTGCCAAACACAAAGGCAGCAGAAGAGCCCAGAGTGTGGCTCTCTCCACTAAATCCGTAAGTGGGATGGATGTCGCCCAAGTTGCCGGCAACATAGACAAACTTTTCTTGGTTTACCCCCCTTGCCCTTCTTCCATCCTCCTCCAAAATGAGTACAAACTCCAACAGCAATAGTACACTGCAAGAGCATGTTACTGCTTACGAAACACTTGGACTGACATGATTGCAGTTGTTCCGCAAGGCAGTTTCGTGGCTGGGTACCCAGGACAGGTACTGTCATCATCTCCATTTGGTACAGGTGAGGAAATGGAGATCAAAGAGGTTAAGATATATCTGAGATCACACATCCAAGGAGGGAGACGCATTACCCCAGAATCTGGATTTTGACTTTTAGCCCAAGGGCTCTGATTGAAACTATGCCTGACCCACTTAATTAGAAGAAGGTGTGGATATCTGTAGATCCCGAGGTAACCAGCTTGCCCTCTGTTACTGCCCTGCACTAGATTGCTGGCACCTGAAAGAGGCTAGTGATGAAAAATGTTTGTTTCAAAAAATTAGCATGGGTACCTATGTATTATAAATAATAAATATGTTAAAAATTGGGAACTTTGGGAAAAGCTTTGTCAGTACATAGCAAATTATGTAAATCTAGTAGTTGCAGTAGTCATCCATATTTATTATTTTTTAAAAGAACTAAGACACCATTTTCTTATTTATACGAGCATTTTCTGGTTCAGAAGTGAATACTGCTTAACACATGCTGCATGCTTAATCACATATTAATATTAGTTGTGTTGTTAATTATAGTAAATAGCAGATTGTAGGGAAATTATGCTATTAACCTTCTAGCTAGTGTGTCTGAGAGATATATCTTCTTCATTTTTCTGTAACAATTCCTCACGGGGGCTTTTTTTAAAAATAGAAAATCCTGGTCAAGCAAAAATGTCACTCTTTATTTTAGTAGTGTCTATATGAAATTACAAAATTGATTAGTTAACAGTTGATCCTGTCGTTTTTGTTTAGTTTTATCTGCAGGTATGGAGGTGGCAGGTAGTCACACAGTAATTAGCTATCATAGCTCCCTTCACCCCAACCCCTCAAAAAAAAAAAAAAAATACAACCATCGTTTCACCCTGAGGTTAATAAATAAAGAAAGTTTCTAGAAACTTTCATTAGAAAGAAAAGAAGAAAATTGTTTTTATTTATTCAATGGGGTTGGTAAAACACTTTTTCAGCAGATCATATGGTAGCTAAGGTATTTCAGGAGGCATGTTCTAATAGACAAAACTGTGATGTTTCAGAAACCCAAATTTCTACTACTGAAAAAAAAAAATGATCCTCTTCTAGCTTTGCAGGGTTCTTCCACTTTTGCAAATAATGCTTTTGGGGCATTGATAAGACTAAATCTCTAATTCCTAACTGGATTGGGTTAATTCAAGTTCACAGCTAAGAGAGCCCTAAGATCCCAGTTACTTCGTTGATGAGCTCAGGCAGCCAAATTCGGTGTCATCCTTGGATTTCAACCCAATCCATGTTCTTGAAGGAGTCAAGGAGGAAGATGGTTTACATAAAGTATAGGACATAAACCTTATGAGAGATTTTTTAGAGATTTCCCTAGGTCTCTGCTTCCAGAAACACCCTTGTCCTGGAATCTGGGAAGTTTCCTTTTAGAAATCCCTCTGCCTTGAGCTCCATCCAATAAGGGGCTGTCTGTTTGTCAGTCCACAGCAGTCTCCCTGTGACAGAAACCTTCAGTCTGTAAGAATTGTCTTTCATTAGTGATAATAGCTACATCACAGTTGTGTTGAGAACGCGTGGCCTAACGGAGCAGCCCAGCTTCTGCAGGTCCCATGCTGGGAGGAAGTAAGGGTGCGGTATGGGCAGCTCAGATTCTGGGAGAATCTGAATCAGTACATTCCGGCTGTCTCACAGCCTTGGAACTCTTCTCTGCTCTCTGCTGTGTGTTCCAGAGCAGCTGTGGAGCAGCTGCTTTGCTCCACCTCAGCAGTGGGTGGAAAGACTCCACTGTCTGTTTATAGCAGAGCAGAAAGGGCCCCGGGAAAAAATGCCCTGAATAAACATCAGATATTGTGAGTATTTTTATTCACTGTAATGAAGCACATTATTATGAGCCGAGCGCTATGGCTTCCCAGCTGAGAGCTGGTGCGTTTGACAGTACCTCCTCACAGCCCAGCCCTCCTCCCTGTGAATCCAGAACGGGTGGGCAAACTGCATCCACTGGGATGTTGTGTTTCCCTGGAAAGATGAGTGGGATGCTTGCTGCATGCCTCACTTTCCCCTCTCCCTCCTGTGGCCCCAGAATTTCAGCCAACTCACTGCCAGGTTTTATCTTCCTGTCTTTGTGGCACAGTTCCCAGGGCTGGGGTTGAAAAGAGAATAAACCTCTAACACAGATTTTGGGATTATATAGCATTCATCTGAGTGGAGGCCAAAGTGCTATATAGACCTGTCTTCTATGGATTTGTCTTCTGAGTATGCCTGCAGAGTAGAAGGGAAGTATTTCCACCACCTTTATTTTCACCAAGAGGGAAACTGGAGCCCGGAGAAGTTTACCCAATTGTCCACATAGCCCACTAGGTTGGCTTTCTAACTTTATCTATAATTTGAAGACATAATTGGGACCCACATTTGTAGAGCCAGACACACACATACAGTAAGTCGTGTAATCCTCACCATATCTTTGAGGTGGGTTTTCCCATCTCTGATTCTCAAATGAGGAAAACAAGACACAGGTAGGTTAAGTCACTTTCAAGGGTCCCACAGCTAAACCAGTCCCAGAGGCAGGATCTACAGGGGTCTGCGCTGTCACTCAGCCTGCTTTGCTGGGTTCGTGTGAGCCATTTGCTCCATCCACAGGCCTCAGCAGGAGAGTGTGGGTAGCGCTAGCCTTGCTGATGAGTTAGGAATGATTAAATCCATTCTAAGGTGAATAAAATGAGGCACTGAGTGGTGAGAAGATTTGCCCAAATACACAGGGAGCAGAGTCACCGATCAGCCTCCCCCCTGCCAGTTTGAACACTGACCAGTGGAAGCATCTGCTACATATCTTTGTCCGACCAACCTCAAAGGATTTCTTAGCTAAAGAATCAGTCAGTGTGTACTGTTGTTATTGGTACTGCACATCGAAGGTGCGTGTGAAGGGCTGTATGCCGTAGAAACAGCGGCAATACAATATTTACTCATGATGAGTGTGTTTCTGCTGATAAAGTTGGAGCCCTTGGAGGCCTTAGTCCTTCAACTCTCAAAGCATCGTTGTGCTTTTTTTATCACAAGTCTGATGCAGTTTTACAGCATCAGTGTGAGCTGATTTGTGAATAGATGTTTTGTTGAATGCCCAGCTAAGGAAACCAGCCTATAGATGCTTAGTGACTAAAACAGAAGGCAGGAGTGTTTAGAGGACCAAGTTTAGGCTCTGGGAAAGGATGCGAGGTCCTGGCCTGGAATGGGAAGGGTTTAGCCCTTGCCTCTGCCTCTTCTTGTTTGCTCTGGACCACAGTTGTCCCAACTATTAAATAAGGAGGAGGGGAAATGCGATCCTCAACTTTGCTTCCCTGCAGGATTCGTCTAAATCATGTTTTGAAGGTGTTTCTCGAAGGCCCTTGGAGACAGATTGTCTTGGTGTTATAGACATAGCAGCTCTTCAGAAGGCCAGCACAGGAGCGGTTCTTAGAATAAAAGAAATAGATTGATGAGAAATCTCCCAGAAGAGTCATCAAGGCTTTAAATTCCATGATCCCACTTACATTCTCTTGGCTCTTTATGAATCCCAAAATGGAAGATTTGGGAGCTCTCTTATGCCAGAGGTAGTGAGAGTGAGATGAGCAAGGCAGAAATTTCCGGGTATATTTGATCCCAAACTGTCTTTGGCTGTTAGTTTGGGGGCAAAGGGAGGTGAAGTATGTTTAATACTAGGAGACATGTTCTTACCTTTCACTGTAGTAAAATCATGAAAAAAACAATTTAAGAAAATGATAAAGATTTGTTTTTTCACTTAAAGAATCAGAGTTACAGCCAAAACGTAGAGCCACCAGGGCTGATGGGAATTTGCAGGCAGTCATTCGTTCCATCCCTCTTATATGAAAAAAACCCACAAACTCTCCTAGTTTTCTTTATTTGCCCAAGTCTCTAGAAAAGCCCTCCAAGCCTCATGCCCCAGGCCTGATGCATGCCGAGCCTAGGCCCCGAGCCACCCAGTGTGTGTTGTCCTGCCGTTCCAGGCATGCAACGAGTTCACCACTCACGTGATGAATCTGCTGCGGGAGCAGAGCCGGACCCGGCCCATCTCCCCGAAGGAGATCGAGCGGATGGTGAGCATCATCCACCGCAAGTTCAGCTCCATCCAGATGCAGCTCAAGCAGAGCACGTGCGAGGCCGTCATGATCCTGCGTTCCCGGTTTCTGGACGCTCGGTGAGTCACCTGCAGGGTGAGGGGTGACTGCCGGCCCTCTCCAGACGCTGCTGCTTCCCCATCCATGCAGAGCCCGACAGTAGGCTGAGCGCAGTTCTTAGGCCTGGTAAAGGAGGGCCCTGAGACTGGGGAGGCTATTGGTTTCATAATGCGCCAGGAAAATACTTGTTTGTAGGGGCTGATGTTTACGTCCATTGCTCCTTCCTCTGGGTGGGCAGAAAGGAGGCCTTAGCGACATTGATGTTCTGTGTTCATAGCACTGACTACCTCTCTTGTGCATCTCATAACTGTGGGCCTGCAGTCGTTTTACTAATATTCTGTAGTGACATACTTTCTCCAAGAAAGTCAATTCTGTTTGCTTGAAATGTAAAATCTTTTCTACACTATATAAGGCAGAGATCACACTTAGTTCAATTCAAGAAATATTTATTAGCAGATTACCATGCACCACACTCTTGGCTGTTTTAAGAGTATGGAGATGAGTAAGACGTGGAGGTTTGGTCATAGAGGGGCAAGGAGCTAGATTAACATGGGCCCAGTGAATTTGATGTTTTCTGTCTGCCATTGCCGTTCATATCCTTCCTTATGAATTAGAGCATACGGTTGAAAAAGCATGGATCATACTTACCTGGCAGGACAGATACCATGATCGTGAAGGTGGTTTTCCCAGGGAGAGGCTCATCCACGGCACTCCGGATGTGCTGACGCCTGCGATTTCCCCAAATGTGGGAAACTCGACTGCAGAATTTGAGGTAATGGGGAACTGCATTTGCACTTTCCCCTGAACAAAAAAAAGAAAAAGAAAAAGCATGGATAGAAAGGTCCTTTAGAAAAAGAAGTGAATTAAGAACAGAGAAGGAGTGAGTTGGTTCCCTTACTCCGTAGACCATTGGATTTATGTGAATCCCTTTGACTCCTTTGCTTCCGTTATCCAGCCTGCAAGATGGTGATAATCCTGTCTTCCATGTACTCTCTAAGAGAGATTTTGATAATTGATTTAGCAAATACATTTATCGAGTGTGTGGGTATGATTTGTGCTCTATAGTTTATCTTAAATTAGTCATCTGTGAATTCAGGTATCATTATTCACATTTCCGAATCAAAAAATATTCCCAATCTGGGTGGTACCTGTGGCTCAGTAGGTAGGGCGCCGGCTCCATATACCAAAGGTGGCGGGTTCAAACCCGGCCCCGGCCAAACTGCAACAAAAAAATAGCCAGGTGTGTGGCAGGTGCCTGTCATCCCAGCTACTCGGGAGGCTGAGGCAAGAGAATCACCTAAGCCCAGGAGTTGGAGGTTGCTATGAGCTGTGTGACGCCACGGCACTCTACCAAGGGCGATAAAGTGAGACTCTGTCTCTATGAAAAAAAGTATATATTCCCAATTTATGATTTTTATTATTAGAAGGCTAGACATGTCAGGGTCAGTTTGCCATATTATCATTCATAGTTTTGTTTCTTTCAGGTGGACAACCACTTTTGCCTTTACTCTCAAAACTTTCCACCCTGGCAATCATGTTTCATTCACCTTTCCTACATGCGTTTTTCTTCTCTCACTCTTCACATTTGTGGTCTTCATGGTCTGTGACCTCTTCAAAACTGCCCAGTATCTTTTCCTAAAGTCTCTTCAGTGTGTTTTGGATTGTATGGAATACAAAATGAGAACAGGGAACACCAGCAAAATGTGTCTCTGGGCCAATAGAATTTCATAGAGTAAGTCAAGAGAAGGTAGAAATGAAGACAGTTTTCCTCAGCTGGACGTAGTGATGGAGTGGGAGCCGGCCAGTCACCTAAAGCAAAACCTTCTGTGCACCCACTTGCCTGTGGCCTGCTGCCAGCCTGGCTTCTTTATTGTAGCCCGCTGGGCAAAGTGCTAGCGCCTGGTGGCCTATGTCTGGGTCCTTCCTCTGCACTGCAGCCGCTGCCACGCTGCAAGTGTTACTTAAATCCCCATGGCAACTCCCTAGTTAAAATGCTGGAGTTGGTATTTGTGTTGGCAGATAATGAAAAAAAGAAAAGGTGGGTGCAGACTGGGTTCTTTTCAAGAAAGAAATCTGAAAGACAGGAGGAGCAAAATCATTGTCTCATTGGCGATCTTCTTGCAGTAATTCTCCTGTGCCCAGTTGAAGGTCAGACTTGAAAAGACACAAAACTCGGCGAGCTTTGTACACGGTTTCTTTCCCTTCCCCCAGCCTTTGCCTAGATTGTTCCACTTGGCACCAGGACAATCATGTCCAGACAGGGTCTTTCTCTTGCTCTGGTTACAACCTTTGAATCATTGCCTCCTTTTAGTTTTGAGCCAAGATTCAAAATTAAAACAATGACCTTATTGTCATGATTTTTATCATTCTATTTGGGGGGTATGTTTATTACCAATGAAAGAACATAACCCCAAATACCAGCCTAAGGCTCAGCAAATGGCTTTTCCAGCTCAAATATAAATGTTTGCTGGACTTACTGATTGGGGAATTCCCATCAGTGCCTCCAGCGTCACTGACTGTGATTTGGAGAGATAGCTAAGCAAACCTCAGTAAGAAAGACGTACTCACTGCTGGATTCACATGCTGCTCTCAACCATGCGTCTGATGGGCAGGGCCTCATCAAAAAAAAAAAAGATTTCATGGAAGACAAATAAAATACAAAGAGGACTTGACTTAGTAATAGGATTAGTCTTTGTAATCTAATAGGTATGTAGAATTGAGTGTTACCACTTTGTTACAAACACTCCTTGTATTGGCTTCCTAGTGCTGTTAGCAGATTACCACAGATTGAGCAGCTTAAAACAACACAAGTTATTATCTCACAGTTTCTGTTGATCAGGGGTCTGGGCATCACGTAACTGGATCGTCTGCTGTCGTCTCAGTGAGGCTGTAATCAAGCTGTAGGCGGAGGCTGTGGTCTCATCTGAGGCCCAGGGTTCTCTTCCAAGCTCATTTCGGTTGTTGGCAAAATTCAGTTTTTGTAATTGTGGGACTGAGAGCCTCGGCTCCTAGAGGCCGTCCTTCTTCATAGGCAGTTTGCAACTTGGCTGACTGCATTCTTCCTGAAAGCCAGCAGGCAGAACTCTCCATGTCAAGGCTTTAACTGAATCTCCTCTTACAATTACTGAAAGTGATAATTAGTAGCCTAATCATAGGAGTGACATCCCCCATCATATTCACCATCCCATCCACTCACGAGGAAGGTGTGTTCACCGAGGTCTGGGATGTTAGGATTCTGTCTGCTACACTCCTCAACTGAGTGCTGGGCCCAGATTTCTCCCTCTCAAGTCATGTCCTACATTGACTTAACTGTGCTGGGAAAAAGTATAACTTAAAAATTGCATTCATCTGTTCATTCATTCAGCGTTTGTCATATCACTCCATACACCAAGCATTGTGCCATACAACTGGGAAGTTTATTATTAGAGCTATAAATAATGTTTTTCTTGGTTAGAGAGAGAGAGAACTTACAAACCCTCTAATTGATTTTCAAGCAATAAATTTAACCATTTTACTCTTAACATTTTGCTGAGAATAACAATAGTAACATAAATAAGTGATTCAAACTGTGCCTCTGCGTTTTCTTGTTTAGATTGGGACTACCTAAGACGAATTACCAAAGAGGAAAAGAGGAAAGGGCATGCAGGAAAGTCTAGGCACACCAGAGCTCTACTTAGACTTAATTACCTAACCTAGTTGAGCTCCTGCTATCTGCCAGCTGCTGTGTTAGCCACTGGAATAACAAGGACAAAAAACTTCAAGTAAATGTGGGTCGTACCTTTACAGAGCTCATAATCTCATGGGACAAAAAAATACTCTTGCAACTAAACCTAACAGTACATGTTACCCATGAAGTTCATTCATCTACCAACTAACACTGCATCTAATGGGGAGAGAGGATCAGGAGAGGGCAGGCAACACTGAGTCTCAGAGGAGCAGGATGTTTGCCAAATGGAAGGAATTACATGAGCAAAATAAAGCAATGTAATTAGACTTCAATGAGCATTACTTACTTGAGTGCTTACTATACCTTAGACACAAGGGTTTCAAATATGAGTGAGGCATGGCTCCCGCCCTCAAGGAATTTGCCGTTTAGTTGGGAAGACATATGTAAACTTGTGGCGGATGCTGTAGGAGGGAAACGTACAGGGTGGTATGGAGAGGCACAGGAGCATGAAAGCCACGAGCCTTTGGGGAACACAGAAGCATATGATGTGGCTAGACGAAATTATGCACAGCATGTGTTGGATTGGGGGGAAATGAGGCACTAGGGATAGGATAGATCCATTGAAAAACCTTAACTATACTGGCAAAGCTTTTGAATTTATTCTATTAAGTAGCAGAACCCCCCCGAACTGTTTGAGTAGGGGTAGGGGAGAGCGTGAGAAATTACCCCATAAATTCCAAAATCGCAATGGATTCAAATTCTGGCTACAATCCTGATGACCTTTGTGACCCAGAATAAGTGGCTTATTCTCCCAAAGACTCAGTTTTCATATCGGTAAAATGGAAATAATCCTGTAAGCAGAAATACATTAGATAATATAAAAACAAACTTAATATAGCAACTTCACATGCTAATTGAGCTATCATAATAATATTAACTACTATGCTATGTATTACCATTACTATTATTACATATTATATGACTATTAATAATACATTATTATTCAATTTTATAATGGTTACTGACATCAGATCTTTGGTTTAGAAAAATCACTCTAGCGAGTCTATTGAAGATGATCCGCATTGGAGAAGAGATAATTAACATAAAGAAGCATTCTCAAAGCCTGTACGCAACACAAGAATAAGTATGAAATGTCTCCTACATTTTCTGTAAATATCCAGAATAAAATATTTTTATTTAAAGGCAAACACTGGGACTGGACATGGTGGTTTACCCTGTAGTCCTAGCACTCTGGGAGGCTGAGCCAGGTGAATCCCTTGATCTCACAAGTTCAAGGCCAGCCTGAGCAAGGAGGAGACCCTGTCTATACTAAAAATAGAAAAACTATCTGGGCATTGTGGGGGGCATTTGTAGTCCCAACTACCTGGGAGGCTGAGGCATGAGGATCACGTGAGCCTAAGAGTTTGAGGTTGCTGTGAGCTATGATGACACCACAGCACTCTACCCAGGCTGACAGAGTGAGACTCTGTCTCAAAAAAAAAAAAAAGACAAACATTGGCATGTTAGAGAGTAGACTAAAACAGGAGGTTTTTGATGGTGTTCACGAGATGTGCTCTTCTCCCAGGAGGGCTGCACAGGCACTATTTCTGGAAAGCACTGATCTAGAGTTGCACTGTCTGGTGTGTGGCTCTTTAATTTTCAATTTAAATTAAAATTAAAATAAATAAAATGTTTAAAAATAGCTCTCTGTTGCACCAGCCACGTTTCCACTGTTAAGTAGCCACTATGACTAATCATATGACGGGCAGTGGCTCCTCTAAACTCATTTCAAAAATAGCAGGACCCCCTTAATATTTTGAAATTTAAAAAAAGTCACTTTAACCAGTTATGTAATAGATCATAATAAACATAGCTGTCCTCTTTGAAGAATAAAATAAACAACGACAACAAAGATGGGATGAAAGGAATAGATTTGAAAGGCTAGACTGGCAGGACTTGCTTTGAGGCCAGGCATTTGATGAAGGGAAGAAAGTAGGAGAAAGTGAGACCCACTCCCATGTTCTGGGTGCTCAAAAATTGGAATGAATGAGCAAACAAATTAGGAAATGTGATGAATCGTATCTATGATGATGGTATTTAATAACATGAGTGACAAAGAAGATGGAGCTGATTTGGGAGACAAGTGATACTAATTTTGGAAACACAATTTGAAAGTGCCTAGAGTATAAGGCAGTAAATGGGCCTAGGAGAGTGAGTAGGGCAGGAGACGACATATTTGGTAATTAACAACATATGTCTGTGATGGATGCCTACACCTCTCACTATCATGAGTCCTTTCTAAAGAAATTCAGCATAGATCCTGTTAGTCAAGAGGTTTCTGTCCTCAAAACAGTTGATCGAATATTACTGTATAAATACTGTATTTTTGAATATTACTGTATAAGTACTGAAGATTACTGTAATATTCAATCAACTCCGCATAATGTAAATTAAAAACCTAGACACCCAACTCTCAGTGCTTCTGATTAGTTTGAAATCACAGATGTTAACTCACCCAGCTGATAACACTTCAAGCTAAAACAAAGAAACCAAGTGTCTTAGTTAGCTCAAACAATCTTATTGTCAGAAAGGTGTTACTTTCACTATGTTTCCTGAAATCTTGAAAAATCCTGGCCCTAGGGTTTCAAAGGCCCTGGATTGAGACAGCTACAGAGAGAGGTGATAAGCGAGTCCATCAGAAGAGATGAGACCACCCAGGGAAGATTGCACAGCACGAGGAAAAGCGAGCAGGAACAGCTGTCTGTACCATCCGCATCCCACCAGCTCATTCCAGAGAGGCTTCCTTTGAGCTCAATTGGACGAGTCCCAAAAAATACACTGTAATGCGAATGCAAACAATGGAATGAACAACCAGAGACTCTACCAATTAGGGGAGACTTGAGGGTCCAGTTCCCCAGGCCTAAAACAACAGTCGTCTTTAGGCAAAGCAGCAGCAGCCAAAGGTTATCTAAAGATTGGCCTGCGGACCAAGTTAGCCACTTGGCTATCTTCCCCAAGTTCCCATCATGCAAGAGCTTTTACCACATGCCTACTTCTTAGTTGGGCTTTTTAATCCAATCTGTACAATTTCTGATGCTGGGTGACCCAGAAACTCAGCATGATTTGGGAGAGTGACTTGGGCTTGGCATAATCTGGACAGATGTGGTTAATACCTGTGGACAGATGGTGTTCATCCGGTAAAATCAGGCACTTTATTGTGTTAATTAATCCAAGTGGGACCCCGAAAATACGATATTAGCTGAATTTCCTGGCTAGCAGGGCCATGAGTGCTTTCTGTTGGCTAAATTGAGAAATCCTATATCCTGGCATAATCAGGGATGTTCTGGAAATATTTTCCACAAGGAAAAGCTTTTAATGAAAGCAAGCAAGGCAGAAGTGCTAAGAGAGCTAATTTAAAGATGAAGGCCCCACCACTTCAAGGAGGGCCGCCAGCCTCGCAGAGAGCCCGCAGTGCCCCAAACTGTTCTCCCTCAGTTGTCCACAGACCTTGGTTTCCAGGAAGCAATAAAGTGATTCTCACTTTAAATTAGTTCAATTAGCACTTTTTTTTTTAAGGCAGCAAAATGCTTTTCTTCAAAAAGTGGTTTTCTTCCTTTTGGCAACCTGTATATGAAAAAGATTTCTGTGGGCTTTTGTTTTACCATTTAGCAGCTCTTCTTGCTTAAGAAGTGCCACTTCTTCTTTTCCTTTTGAGAGAGGTCGGGCCCTCAGAGGTTTAATTTCAGTCATTTCTGTGCCCTCTTCCCCAGACGCCTTTGAACAACGTTGCATGCATTTACACGGGCACAGAATAGGAAGAAAATGATAACTTATTTTTAACTTATGGCTACAGAGTCTCTGTGGAATTTCCAGGAGCCGGTTTGTATAGAAGAAAGGGCCTGGGTTTTGTAGTTGGGTACACCTGAATTAACGTCTTGGCTCTATAACATGCCAGCTGAGCGACCTTTGAACTCCATTTCTCATAGAGTAACTCTGAAAAACCGTATCTACCTCACTAGTTGTAAAAATGGAATAACTTGAATGCATTGCTGCGAAGGGGAAGGCTCAATGCCTACACCCTGGTAGGAAGAAAAATTATCGCCACAAAATCCTAGCGTCTGTGGTGGTTCAGGCACGGTGCCGAGGGCTGTCCGTGAGTGGCCTCATTTCTCCCTTCTTAACCCTGGGGAGCCAAGTATGACCCTCTTCACTTCCAGCTGAAGATGCTGAGGCTCAGAGAGGCAACTCAAACCACCCACCTGCTATTCTTGGTCTAGGATTCAAAACGAAGACCGGCTGAATTTTGAAACTTCACACTCCTCACCACTCTGTAAAAATACTTGTTACCATGGGCGGCGCCTGTGGCTCAAAGGAATAGGGTGCTGTCCCCAAATACCAGAGGTGGCCGGTTCACACCTGACCCCTGCCAAAAAAGCTGCCACCCCCCCAAAAAAAATATTTGTCACCATTCTTCGGTACCCGGGCCCAGAGAATTCTGAACAAATGCTTTTGGTGATGGTTTTGGCATCCAGCCCTTTTCTGGTAAATCTTTTCTAATTCACCTTGTGCCCGGATGGGTAAATTCACACCTATTGAGCGCGGGGGACACCATCTAGGTGAAAGGTACATGTCTAACTTTGAGTCAGCACAAAAACGAAGCATGCATACCCCCCGCCAACACTGCGAGATTTCAAAAAGAAGTTTTCTTCTCTCACGAGTAGAATTTATTCTCTCCCTTTCAATATTTATTTGGTATGAACTTTGTTTGTTGTTTTCTTTCTTCTTACGAAGGCGGAAGAGACGGAATTTCAACAAGCAAGCGACAGAAATCCTGAATGAATATTTCTATTCCCATCTCAGCAACCCTTATCCCAGTGAGGAAGCCAAAGAGGAGTTAGCCAAGAAGTGTGGCATCACAGTCTCCCAGGTGAGGAGCCCGGCAGAAGGGGTGGCCGGTAGCCTGGCTGTGCTGGGAGCGGGAGGCAGAGGCCTGGAGGTTTCACTTTATGGAACATTCATGCCTTGTAAGTTCCGTCAGCTAAAGCTTTAAAATGGCAAGGTAAGCACTGGATGTGTGTAAGAGAGTTTCTAGGTAATCACCTGGCCAAACTTGAGAGGGACTAACAGAAGGAGGAGAGTAAGTAGAGTCAGTGTCAAAATAGCAATGGGGGTCTTCCCGCTGAGCACTCCCTTGCTTCAAATGGGTGATGGCTCGTAAATGTACTTGAGAAGTTATCTACATGCCTCCTGCTCTTTTCTCAAACTTAGTTGATTACTTAGCCATTTTTTTTCCCCAGCCTGGAAACTTTAAGAGTCAGTGAATGGAACTAGTTACTACATAGCCTTTTAAGTGAAAGGGACTTCAGTGTCTTCTCTTGATGTGCTGACTCCGTAACTGATGGAGTGTAGGAATTTTAACATGTCACTGTGATTACATTGGAATGGTTGTACGAAATGTCACCAAGTGACTCCTCCTTCCCCCAAAGAGCAATAACCGTAACAGGTGCCTGTTGACTCAGAAAGATACATGATATAAAATTTTTATAGTCCTGGAGTCTTCAACATCAATATGAAGTGGAAAGCAGGCAATATTGATGTGTGTGCACATTTTGTCCGCTCAGAGGATCCATCCAGATTTTCTATTCAGTCTGAACCCCCAATACCACCACTGGTCTCAGGAGTTATTGGTCCTAAAATCTGTCAGAGAAAGTTTTCCTCAGAATTAAGTAACATGCGAGAGAACTGAACGTACTAATATTTCCATTAAAAGTGGCAGAGGGGGCTCGGCGCCTGTGGCTCAGTGGGCTAAGGCGCCAGCCACGTACACCTGAGCTGGTGGGTTCGAATCCAGCCCGGGCCCGCCAAACAACAATGACGGCTGCAACCAAGAAATGGCCGGACGTTGTGGCGGGTGCCTGCAGTCCCAGCTACTTGGGAGGCAGAGGCAGGAGACTCGCTTGAGCCCAGGAATTGGAGGTTGCTGTGAGCTGTGATGCCACAGCACTCTATCCAGGGTGACAGCTTGAGGCTCTGTCTCAAAA
>CAUYRH010112031.1:0-12175 GCA_963574655.1 Perodicticus potto
TTGCATTTGTTGGGTAAAGTCCCTCTTACAATCGTGTTTTGCCCGCAAAAGGTGTGGCACACACCCAGACCCCCTCTCCTCCGCTCCTTCCCTCTCTCTGCTCTTCCTTTCCCCACTCAGGGGCTAACTTTTACTAATGAAGGAAGTTTGTGTGGAAGGAAAGATTTCCTATTTATTTTATTTTTTTACAAACAGTTTACAGATTTTATCAGGGCATTTGTAACTTTTGTTTTGAAATAACTTAAAACCAATCAACCCCAGGGGAGAAAGGGGTTCATCTGGAGTTAAGTGGGGGCTGGGAAAGTTAACTGAAGAGGTTACATCGGAGCTAAGACCTTAAAGGATCATCCAGGAAGAGAAAAGGGCTGGTGGGTGAAGTTCCTTCTAGAAGAAGAAGCTTGTGCAAATGCCCCGAAGCAGGAAAGATCAGGAGGTGTAGTCAGGGGTGAGGGTTGCAGACAAGCAGCTGGGATGAGGCTGGAGGGGTCCTTAAAAGAATTCATGGATGGGCCCAGACCGCCTGTATTCAACCTCTTAGGTGATGAAAAATAGATGATACACTCCGTATTTTTTAGCTGGATATAGAAATGCAACATTTCCATTCCCCAGATATGAAAACTGAGCTTCAGAAATGTGAAGGGACTTTCCCAAGATCAAGTTAGAGGCACAGAGGTTCCCTTGGCTCCTGGGGTCATCTTATTCTGCCTCACATTACATGCTTTACCATGTTGACATTGTCTCACTTTGAGGTTGGGGACAATGAAGTCCAGGAGGGGGCTCTTTGTGTATTTCTGTATAACTCTAGGAAGGCAGGACCTAGGACTGCTCTGTGGACTAGTACATGCCCCAGGTCCAGAACAATAAGAGGCATGCCGTAAATGTTTGTTGAAGGCATGAACAAATGAGGTCACATTAGAAGTCAGGGGCAATCAGAACAGAGACCCAGGTTCAGCTCAGATCAGGGTCTCAGAAAATGTCAGCTGAATTAAGACACAGCTGCCCCACCTGTCGTGGGGCTCGGGACCAGCCTGCCTGTGTGGGATCCCGCCCCTTCCTACCAGGACAGTTTTGCAGGGAAGGGATCTTCTTTCCCCCACAAATGACTAATAGTGGCACTGATGATGGCCTCAGCTGCTTGTGGCCAGACCACTCCCCACCCCCTTACTGACACCTCTCACAGGACACAGACTACTACAGGGCCTCTAGGGACCCCTGGCCCTTTTCTCCAAGGTGGGAGGTCTGGCCAGGAATTAAGTCCTGACTCTCCACCTGTTGACATGTGCCCTTGTGCCTGTCCCTTCCTTTCCTCTGTGCCTCTGTTTCTGTCTCTCCAAACTCTGTCCTTCAATGCTGCCTTTGGTGTGGGGGTAAGATAATGCGATGGCGCCAGATCCTGCCTCACCCGGACCAGCTGTGTGGCCAGCCTGGGGGTGAGTCCCTCACCTTCCTGAGCCTGAGCTCCTCCCCTGTGAGCTGTATGACAATTACATTCCCCTGTCTGTAGTGACGACCAGATGACGTCATGGGTGTCAGGCACCTGATACCTGGCACAGCACCTGCCACGTCCATGTCCCGGAAGTGTGGCCAGTAGTTTCCTTACCTTTCCAGCATCATTGACTCCATGTTGCCACCAAGAGCTCAGAAGGGAAAGCAATTTGTGCAGGTTGAATATTCCAGCTCCAAGCCAAGCCTTTGCAGTCCCTTTTGCCTGAAATGCCCCTTTGCCATCACTCTGCATCAGAGACCCACTTGCTCTCTTCCTGGCCTGTCCTGTTTCTCAGCATCCCTGGGAATTTGGTGCTCTTTCGTCTGGGTGCATCCGAGGGCCCTGTACTGCTGGGAGCACTCCAGGGGTGTCCACTGCTCCTTCTTTGTCCCTGGCACAGCTGTGACAATTACTGCTCCTGCCTCAGTTCCCCTGGGGGCATGGAGTGCCTGGGCCAACCCTTCCTTCCCCAGTCCCCCCCTGAGACCAAGGGAGGGGAAATGCCTAGGTTCTCATCCCAGCTCTGCTGTTCCCCAGCCCTGCGGCCCCAGGGGAGAGACCTCACCTCTTGGAGCCTCAGCATCCTTTGCTGTGCAGTAGGGATGCTAAGGGCACCTGCCTGGCAGGGGTGCATTGGAGGTCATGCGAGTTACTATCTGAAGGTGGTCAGGTTGGGTGTCTGGCTCACCCGCTTACTGCATGTAAGCGGCTGTTGTCATTATTTTTACTGTTGTGTTATCAATTCTCCCAAGGCACAGAGCAGCTAAGGAAGTAGGGTATCCTGGCCAGAGGTGGTGGACCTGCTGCCTGGAGTCAGCCAGTCTGCCTTCACGTTTCTCCCTCCCACCTGAGGCCACTGAGCACCAGGTTTGGAGGAGGGAGCTGAGAGTGCTGGGATTTCTGGAGGGGAAGGAGAGCCCAGTGGAAGGAGGCAATGTCCTTCTTCATCCTCAGTGACAGGTGATGTTGGAACCACAGACTTCTTTCTCTTTTCTAAGAGGGACCTTAATATTATGCTGCTGCTTCTGGGCCTCTTCTTTGCTGTTGCACTTGGCAAATAAGCTCCCTGGGGATTACGGGATCATACAGGACTGGCTGGCTCCTGAGTTCCCTCTCTCCAAAGGGAGTGTCTCTGTCCCCTCCTGCAAAGCCTGCCTGGGGAAGCACAGCTGGGCTCCTGCAGTGGGAGCCAAGGGGACGTCTAACCCCTACCTTTGCTTGCTATGGGACCGTGGGTACAGTGCCTCACCTCTCTGAACCTGTTTCCTTACTTGGAAAGCAAAGGGTTTGCACTCCAGCTCCAGGAAACTAGGAAAATTTTTCTCTCCCTTTTCACCAGGAAAAGAAAAAGAATTTCTTTCAGCAGTGATGATGGTGTGTGTGTGAGAAGTGAGTGTTTGTGTTTTTTGCCTAGAATGCCTCCCTCCCTCCTTTGCCTGAAGATTTCTCCAGAAAGACTTCCCTTCCTCCAGGAAGTCTTCCCTGACTCCCTCTTTGGCTGTGTTAGGTGCTTCCTCCGGGAAGCCACAACCCTGACTTCCCTCTCTCAAGGTGCCTATATCTTGACCACCCCTAGCAAAGAGCCTGGGCAGAGGGGCCTCACTCTGTATTTATTGAACTGCTCTAACTGGAGGGCTTTCTTTAGGGCCATTTCTTTGGGGTGGGGGGAGATAGGGGATGGCGGACAGCAGGAGTGAAGGCCCTGCTTTCAGGATCTACGAGGCCCCTCCCTGAAGAATCTTCGAAGGACAGATCTGGTTATAGTCCCTAGGAGACATAGACAGTTTTAACTCTCATTTCCCAGTCCTGACTTTGTGTGTGGGCCTGGTGGGAGGCCTCTGTACCTCCCAGTGAGTCTCGCCCCCCCAGGTGGTGGAGGGAGCTCAGTTGGGCTAGGCTGGGGCAGGTGGCACTGCCCTCTCTGCTCCTCCCTTTCATTTTAGGCCTCTCTGAACATCCAGCCCTGAGCCCTCCATCCTTGGAGCTCAGAGCTTCACAGAAGCGGCTCAGCAGGAAACCAGAGTGCTCTGACCTCTCTCATCTCTTAAACTCTTTTAAAGGAAGAAATACCTTGATGGGACTGTCTTCTGGCAGATTTACATTTTTTTATTTTTTTTAATGCCAACCACGGCTCCACAAAATGGGAAACCCAAGCTCTAGGATAGAGATCAAGACACAGGGAGACACTGGTGGGCGGCTGACTTTTCTCATCATGCTGCTCTTGGCCAAGGGTCCCTGCCTGCCCGGCTTCTCAGGGAGAGTAGCCACCAGGCCGGCGTCCTTCGGTCCCCTCTCCCTGCCTTGTTCCGGCTCCCCAGCGTCCCAAACCTCACAGAGCGCACTCTTGCCTCTGGCTTTGTAGGTGTCAGGCCTCCCCTGAGCATCTCCTTCCCCTCCCAGCTCCCCTCCATGGCCTCAGAGGAGCCTCCTCTAGGTTCTAACTGGGATGGGTGTCCTTCCTCTCTGTGCCTGTTAGGACTACCAACTAGAACCTAGCATCTGAAAAACAAAGGTTTGAAGCCCAAGAGATCTGGGTTTGAAGTACAGCTATCAGCTCAGGAACTTGGGCAGCTCCCTAACCCTCCCTGGGCCTCTGGTTTTCCTTCCAGAAAGTAGTCGTCTCTGAGAGTGGCTGTGGGAGTGGTGGCTTGAACTTCTGTTCCAAGTTTGTGTGGCCCCAGACCGTGCAGAAAAATTGAAAGTAAGAATTAGAACTTGTTCAGCAGCTTGATGGCACTGTGACATGTGAGCTTATTTTACAAATTAGAAAATAAATTGGTTGAAAATGAAACAAAACAAAACAAAACTGATCCTTTCACTGTGAAAAGGGAGAAACATTGAGAATTTGAGAAGTCTTGCTTCAGTAGGGAAGAAAATTTCAAGAAACAGTTGGTTAATTTCATCCATCCTTCCTTCCATCATCAATCCATCCATCCATCCATTTATGCATCATGATTAGCCCTTCACTATGGGGGCTCAGAGGAGTCAAAGTTGGCTCCTTTTCACTTATTGAGCGTTGTTGGGATAGGGGAGAGAGAATTCCTTCAAGGGGTGGGCAGAAGCAGGTTTGCTCAGCAAAGCTCACGTAATGAGACTCCATGTTATATTATACTTGGGGTTAGGGTAGGTGGGTCAGGAGAAGCCCCATCCCCCATTCTGTTCCACGCCCTTTCTGGGCTCCTGCTTTCATTTTTCTTGGGAAAACCTGGGCAGGATTTACTCTAAGTCTGTCCTTCATCTTCCTAAAATTCAAAGTCAGGAGTTTGTTCCCCCTTCCTTCCACCCCCCAACCTAATTTCCTTTTATTATGAAAACCAGGAAAATGACAAGTAATTGCTTGAAAATGTTAGAAAGATTGCATTTTGTTTTGCTACTATCAGCTTAAAAATAATGTTTAAGAGATTATGAATGGGTGATTAACTATTTTTTCCATTACTTCTCTTTCAGAAGCAAAACCACAAGGATTGTGATATGCACAGTGAAATGGCAGCCTCACTGTTTGAAACCAGGCGAGAAAACAAAAATGTGTACCTCACAAGGAGCCATGTCTCTTTTGGGGAGAAATTGCTCTGCTTAGGTCTTGGAGAAGGGGGAGCCAAAAAAGGTTGGTGGAAGTGGCTAAGAGCAAACATGGTCTCATGCGCAAATTTCTCTTCACTGCCCCCTCCCTCTGCACTCCTTATGGTAAACAGCAGTTATGGGCAATGCCCCTCAAATTCCCTATTTACTGCCTTTCCTGAGTCAGTTTGTTTTGGGTGAAACAGTCTCTGATGCAGCTCTTTTGCGCCATTTCAGCGGGTGTTTATCATTTAAAAGGAACAATTTTAATACCTACATTTGCCTTACAGTATGAGCCATAAATGTGATTTAGGCTTCTCTTTATAATAGACTCTACAAACAATTGCCTAGGCTCCAGAAGAACTGTTTCCTCCAAGTGGTGCCAGTGAAAATGAAAGTGCTTTTCCTCCTTTGATGAAAGTTTCCCTTTTCAATACCTCTTAAAATTATCTTAACAAAAATTGGGTAAATGAGCTCATTTGTGCTTCTGCCTTGCTGGGGGTCTGAAGTCTCCCCAGGGATGTTTTGGGGTGGCTCAGAAGGTGGGGCTGGGCAAGCTGTGTTAGAAGCTGTCCAGGGGATCCTGCTGTCTGCTAACATTGTGGAAGCTCTGACTTTTGGGGAGCAGAGCTGGAGGGCTGTCAAGGGTCTTCACTCTCTTAACCCAGTGGCTGCCCAGTCCTGGGAGCTGTAGGCCCACTGTATGCTTGGGACTCAAACTGCTGTATGACAAAACTAGTGGATCCAGTCTTGGACACTATGAATGTTGATAGACTGGGGCATGTATCCTGGGATGGTGAGGAAGATGGTGGCAAGTCTGCAGGACTGGACCTGTCCTGTTTACTCAGAATTATCCAGTGGATATTTGTTAGTGCCCTAGGCCCCTCATACCACACAGCCACTCTGTCCCTTGAGTGGATGTGATGGGCATGGGCACGTTTAACCTGGGGAAGGAATGATGTCACTTAGGAGACAGAGACCTGGAGTCTGTCTTCCAGTTACCAGAGGGCTGGACCATGGAGTTGATGTCTACATGGTTTCCGGGTGCAGGGTGACGTGGATGCCCTGGGAAAAGGACACGCAGGGAGAGTGAGCCCTCTGCCAATGGTGCAGAGGCAGAAGCTTCCCGCTGCAATCTCCTTCGCCATTGAGGGCGTTTCTACACTGGGAAGCATCTCCTTATCCTGGACATTCCAGACCTCGTCCCTTTTGTTTTAGTTGACCTTCTGGTGGCCTCCTTTCCCCAGTGTGTGAAGGCTATAGTCCGGAGAATGAGGAAAGCCTTCTGCACAGTTATGCTGCTTCCTGCTGAGACATGCCTCCATTCGGGGGAAAAATGGGATTAATTTTTAGCGGAAGCAGCAGTGGCTGAACATGCAGTTTTCAAATTGTTGACTATGATATTAAGTAACAAGGAGACTCCTGTCCAATGGATGTTATTAAAATTAACTGTTTTAGCACTACATTTAGAATCAAAACCAATCTGTCACTCCTAAATTGGTTTCTTTCAACTTCTATTTGCGGGTAAAATGAACAGTTTTAACAATTACATTTCCAGTGCAAATCATAAACTTGATTTACAGGAAAACACTTAATTTACTGCATTTGATGGTGCACCAGAGCTGCCAATTATCTGACTGTAGATTTCCCCACTCGGCTATTTGCTTCTTAAATAGCAGCCTTGGCCCCATTGCCTCACTTACCTATGGGCCCAAGGTTCCACCTGGGATTACAGACCCTGACTGGGAATTTTGTTAGTGAGGAGTTGGGTGCTCAAAAGCAGATGGGGGTCCATATGGAGACAGGTGCTGCAGGACCCCCTGTGCTATTTCAGGTTGTGAAATGTAAAGTGGAATATCATCACGTTTAACCCAATCCGAGCTAGCCGTTAAGGAGGGAGAATCACAGAACGAGCAGATGGACCCTTGGGGAGAATAGTTCATTCATTCATGCAGACCTCAAACAGTGATAAAGCAGCCATTGTCCCAGAGCTAGGAGCTGTGCAGGTTATGCAACGATGGCTGCACCTCCCTGCTCCCTGCCCTCAACGGGTTCACAGTCTAATAGGATAGAAATGTGCTGGATAATGTAATTTTGTAATATGACAAACCTCCTTTCTAATTGTCAGCCACGTATAGCTGAAATGCAGGCCCCAGTGAGAGGCGATTATTCCACTTAGAGGTTCTGGGGTGGGGAAACTAACATTTGGTAGCTTTGCAGAAGTTCTACTTGAACCAGAACGTGAAGGCAGAGTAGGAGTTTTTCAGGTAGAAAGGGAGAAGAAAGGGTCTTCCAGGCAGAGGGTACTTTTAGTGAGGTGGGATGTAGTCTGGCCTGGCGGGAGGGGTTGGAGCCAGGAGTTTAGATTCTGTCTGGTTGACAATTGAAGCCAGGGAAATGGAAGCCCCCAGCACTGAAATGCTCCATGTAAGTCAGAAGAGACTGTAAATACCAAGAACTGTAGGATGGGGGATGGAGGACAGTTTCCCAGTATTTTGAGAAGTCAGAAAGCATATGCAAACATATGCAAATGAGATGCGAGCCAGCACCTGCTCTGCATTGTGCAGTCAGCCAGCTTTCTGCAGCGGGGAGGGCCCTGTGTGTTTCCACAAAGGTGAGAGCGTGTCTCCTTGTGACTCCGCTGAGCTATGGGACACATTGCCTGGCTGTATCAAAAAGAGAATTGCCCGTCGTGGTGTGTGCCGCACCTTTTGGGGGCAAAACACGATTGTAAGAGGGATTGTTACCTAACAAATGCAATCATTGTAACCTGGTTTCCTGTACCCTCAATGAATTCCCAACAATGAAAAAAAAAAAAAAGAGAGAATTGCCCGAAGACTTCCCCTGCCAGAGGCCTTTCTTTTAGAAGAGTTCCCCTCCACAGTGAGGACCAGAGTTTAGGCACCAGAAGAGCAAGATGAAGTTCCCAAGGTTGCCACCCCCGAGGGAGCCCAGGCCTCGGG
The DNA here is from genome assembly GCA_963574655.1 of Perodicticus potto. NCBI lineage: Eukaryota > Metazoa > Chordata > Mammalia > Primates > Lorisidae > Perodicticus > Perodicticus potto. Next base: position 8,008 of record CAUYRH010112031.1, read on the forward strand.
GTTTGGAGAGGTTGGTGCCTAAGAGTGACAAGAAGTTGGCACGGAGGCTGGCCTGTGAGGGTCAGGGTGCTCATTCCCTCTGCCCAGGCCGTCTGCGTCATGCAGCAGCACCCCCCCACCCCTCTTGCTCAGTGCCCCCCATAGAAAGGGATCAGGAGGATCTTTCAGAATCAGTATCCTGTGAATCAAGGGTCTCCAGTTTTCTCTCAGGCTGATAATTGTGAAGCTCAGAACCTGCCTGAGCCCCTGAGGGATAGTTACTAACAGGGCGAAGTCTGCCTCACAGGGGCCTTGGGGCTCACACCCTACTCTCCTATGGGCTGGGACCGCTGACCTGAAGCCGGGATGAGAGTCATTCGGGATTCTGTCAAGAAACAAGAGGATGAGGACCTAGTTGGCGTGGGGGGCAGAGGGCAGTGCCTGGGCCTCGGAAAAGTCCTCTCTCTTTCTCTCTGCTTCTTGGGAGCCACACCACACAGTTCAGGTAAGAGCCCTTCCCATTAGAGAGTCCGCCCATCCTGGCCAGAGGTAGGGCGTATCGGGGTGGGCACATATGAGGATGAGGGGCTGCTTGACAATAATTTGGGAGGGTAGAGGTTTGTCCCCAGCCTCCCAGACAGCACTCGTGCCCCCAATTAGAGCCAGCCTGCTAGAGGACAGACAGGGCTGGCCAGCTGGCCAGGCCTGCTGCACCTGTGAGTCCAGGGCTGACGAGGGATGTCTCTGCCCTTTCTGGCTGCCCCAGTCCTTCCATGGACCTCCTGTATCCTCTCTTGCCTCTCCCTGTCTGTTTTGCAGCATGGCTGACTGTCTCCCAGGGTCTCCGGGTCCTGTGATCTTCCCTCAGCTCCCTGCCTGTCCTTCCCGGTCTCCCTGGTGCCCTGGGGCTCCTCCTTCTCATCCTCCTGTCCTCGCCTGGTCAGGAGGTCGGTGGCCCTGCCCTCCTCCGTGTGTCTCCTGCCTCAGCACCCCCTCTCCTCTGCCCATCCCCACCAGTGCCGGTGCCCTGAGCACTTTGAGGAAACCGAGGAAGGGACTCACCCTGCTGAGGATGGCAGTGGCAGGCGGGGAGGGGAATGGGAATAGCCGGCCTTCAGCAGGTGGCACTGTTGGGCGACTTTTACTCCTGAAACCTTTTAGCATGAAAAAAACACACTGGAATCTATTGGCATTTGAGAGCTTCTTCTTCTTTCTTTCTTTTTTTTTTTTATAAATTTTTTTTAAATGAAAATAATGACTCTCATTTCCTGGGCATCATTAAACAAGGTGCAGTGTTTGTGTGTGTGTATGTGTGTTATTAGGATGTATGAGTGCAGATGGAGCTCTGGGCTGGAGTGTAGGGGTGCCGGAGCACAGGCCGAGGCCACGGTGTGTGCACATGGCAGTGTCTGCGTGCAACCGCGTGAATGCAGGTTTTTGGTACGCACCGGTGTAGGGCGTGTCTCGGCACGTGTACTGTCAATGTCAGGCTCACGTCTGCACCTACGTCTGTGTAGCTGTGAGTGTGTGAGCATGTGGTGCGGGGCAGGTTGTGTGGGGGCGCAGGGTGACGTGCTGTGTCTGCCGCAGTTCCATCTAGTGTGTAAGAGGGTGAGCCGCGGAATCAGGCCTTGGGGTTTGAATTCTGCCTTCACACTTACAGCTGTGTGATTTGGACCTAGTTGCTTAAGTCTCTGAGCCTCAGATTCTTCTTCTGAAAAATGAGATGATAGTAATATCTGCCCATTCAGATGACTGTGAGGATTAAACAGAACCATCTGTGGCAAGGGTCTGGTGTGGTGTAGGGCTCGTGGCTGTGTGAGAGTGGCAGGGTGTGGCTTCCCACTGTCTGGCTCCATGGCTGGCTGGGCTGGGCTTCCCAGACCCCCAGGCTTGCAGTGCTGTTCTCTCTAGGGGCCCAGGGGTAGGGATGTCTTGAGGGCTTTGGGGTCTGCCCAGCCCTAATCTGTACTGGCCCTTGTGAGCAGAACCAGGGCTGAGACTGAAAATGCCAGAACTGCAACGGACCTCTGGGGTCATCGACTCCAGTTCCTCACTCTCCAGGTGAGAAGAAGGCAGCCCAGAGGGGCCTGTGACCCTCCCTAGGACTCAAAGCCAGTCTGGGCCTGGCCTGCCCTGTCTGAGGGCACCTAGCGGGTCTGGTTTCCAGGCTGGTGCCTAGAGGCAGAGGGCAGGGAGAGGCCTGTGCCTCGGCTCCTTGCCATCTGGACCCCCTTCCTCATCCATCTTTCTTCTTCTCATCTCTTTGTGGCCACTTTCTCTCCTAAAGGTAAAAATGCAAGGAGGGACACATCTGTCTGGTTCTCTGTTGATGTGTGACAACCACCTTCAAACCTAGGGGCTTAGAGCAGTTTACTATTATTATGCCCAGTTCCCTGGGCAGAGGGTCTTGTGAGGTTGGCTGGGCTGGGAGTCACCTGTGGACTGGCCTCTCAGGTCCTCACCTCCCTCTTTTTGCAATGTTTCACCTCTGGGGCCTTTCCACGTGGTTCGGCCCTCTCCCAGAGGAGTGGCTTCGGTATAGTAACTCTTTCTATGTGGTCGCTGGCTCCCAGGACACAGAAAGTAGAGGCTGTCGGGCTAGTTAAGGGCTCTGCCTTGGACTCACACGGTGTCACTTCCTCCATACTCTATTGGACAAAGCCACCATGACTCACCCAGATTCAAGAGGGCACAGAAACAGAACCCACTTCTCCATGGGGGAGGACATGGTCATATTGCCAAAGAGCCTAGGGGGTGAGTGACAGTGTTGTGAGTCTTTGGAAAATGCAGTCAGCCCCAGCTTCCTAAAGTCACTGTAAAATGGGAAGAAAACGCCAGTCTCGAGCATGTTTCCTCTCCATCATTTCATCCAGTCCTCTCAACAGCCACCTGTGACAGGTCTATCCTGTCTTTGTCACCACTGTGTCACCCTGGGCAACTTCCTTCCCTTCTTGGCATCTCGGTTTCCACATGATAGTGACAGTGCCCAGCTTGCTGAGGTGTCACAAAGCATGTGGGAGTCGGCCTAGCACGTGGGGAGACCTCAAATGTGTTCTCACTCGCATCATCCCTCTCTTTCTCTCACAGATGAAGAATCAGAGGCTCAGAGAGGCTAAGGGACTGGCTCGGGGCTGCACAGATAAAATGACCAGCACTATCCCTGCAAACCGCACACCGTTCTCCCTGAGGTGCTGTCAGGAGAAGGGTCAGCGAGGCTGCAGCGGGAGAAGAAACTCAAAGCTGGGGAGCTGGAGGGGAAGTCACTGTCCTGTCTCAAGCTGTGGTTGTGTCTCCCGGGGGCTTTTAGACTCATGTTGCTCTCTGCAGAATGCATCGCTGGTCTTTCTACCCTCAACCTCAACTCTCCATCTCTAACCCGCCAGAGAGCTCAGCTTTCCAGACTGTTCCAGGCACACAGACTCATAGGTCCTGCCAGCTTCCCTGTGAGGGACGCCATTCCACAGGAGAGGAAGCGGAGGCCTAGAAAAGGCACATGGTCCCACGTGGCTGTGCTGAGGCTCCTCTGACCCCTCCTGGGCAGCTGCCCTCACCTGCAGCAACTCCACTTGTCCCAGCCCCTCTCTGCTGCTGTCCTCCTCCTGCCCACACCTCCCCTCACCTTGCACCGTCCTGCAATGCAGTTGTCCCCTTGCATTCCTGGCCTTTTCACAACCTCTCCCCATGGTGTGTTCACTAGACCACCAGACCCACGAGGAGCTCTGCAACAAAAGAGCGTCAGGGTCAAACAGTTTGGGAGACGTGGCTTCCTTTCTCCCTTCCTTCTCAGTTTGCCAACTTTAACTGTGTCCTGCCCGCCCATGCACCTTCTTTTGTTTCATAAAATCAGTTTTTAACATCTCCCATTGGGATATTCTTTAAGAAATGTGGCTTAAGGAGTGGAGTCCAGATTTCTTTTTTTTTTTTTTGAGACAGAGCCTCAAGCTGTCACCCTGGATAGAGTGCTGTGGTATCACAGCTCACAGCAACCTCCAATTCTTGGGCTCAAGCGAGTCTCCTGCCTCCGCCTCCCAAGTAACTGGGACTGCAGGCGCCCGCCACAACGCCCGGCCATTTTTTGGTTGCAGCCACCATTGTTGTTTGGCGAGCCCGGACTGGATTCGAACCCGCCACCTCAGGTGTACGTGGCTGGTGCCTTAGCCCACTGAGCCACAGGCGTCGAGCCAGG
>CAUYRH010112032.1:0-20792 GCA_963574655.1 Perodicticus potto
GACCTTGCCCTCACTTTGACTGAAGCTCAGTGATAGCAATGTTGGACCTCTGGCTTCCAGAAATACGAGGGAATATATTATGCAGGCTTAAAGAAAGATGGAGACTTTACCTCTTTCATGTTTACATGGATGGAGCTGGAATACATTCTTCTTAGCAAAGTATCTCAAGAATGGAAGAAAAAGTATCCAATGTACTCAGCCCTACTATGAAACTAATCTATAGCTTTCATATGAAGTCTATAATCCAATTATAGTACAAGAATATGGGGAAAGGGGCAAGGGAGGGGAGGAGAGGGGAAGGGGAGGATGGGTGGAGGGAGGGTAATTGGGATCACACGTACAGTGCATCTTAGAAGGGTATAGGTGAAACTTACTAAATTTTTATTGTTTTAAGCCACCAATTTTGTGGTAATTAGTTAATAGAAACCTCAGGAAACTATTATAATACAGGCCTCCAAAAATAATTAAATGATGACTTTATGTTGTAAGCAAGATATCAGTTGTGATTTCAGCAGTTTGACCCTGATTTTCTCATCCCTGCTATTTCAGACAAATAATAAATGGAATATAAGCATTTCTACAAGGAACTAAAACTTAGTCAACATCTTATGTTTCTCTAACGGTTTCTCTAAATAATTTGATGAAAAACTCTTGGACAAAAACCTGAGGGAAAGTGAATAAGTTTGGTAAATTGACTATATTTCATTTTTGCTAGTTTTGTTTTGCAAGTTTATAATTACACCTGTTGTATGTGAGGCTATTGGAAACACTAAAACATTGTGGACTAGTACTTTGGTATAAGTTAAATGTTTTATCAATGACACTATAAAGTCTTGACAAAACTCATTACAAAAAGTCATCAGAGAAAGGGTGGCACCTGTGGCTCTGCGAGTAGGGTGCTGGCCCCATATACTGAGGGTGGCAGGTTAGAACCCTCCCCTGGCCAAACTGCAACTAAAAAATAGCTGGGTGTTGTGGTGGGTACCTGTAGTCCAGCTACTCAGGAGGCTGAGGCAAGTGAATCACCTAAGCCCAGGAGTTGGAGGTTGCTGTGAGCTGTGCTGCCATAGCACTCTACTGAGGGTGATAAAGTGGATTCTGTCTCAAAAAAAATAAGTTATCAGAGAATATCAGTTAATATGGATTAAGATAGAAACTAACCCAGTTTCACAACTTAAAAAATTGTCATCAAGATAACTATTAATTTTTATAAATATTTCTACTTTAATAATATTATTATGCTGTCTTAATTAGTCTAGTATAAAATCAATTTTCTTACCTGATCTATATGTTTATGATTTTTTTCCTTCCAAATTTCTCCATTGTTTGCTAAACTTTTCAATTTTGGGTTGATTTTTAAAATGTCAAGTGAAGGTGAAATAAGTTTTCAAAGAGATTTTTAAAACTACTTGTACATTTTGAACACCTTGAAAAGCAGGAATAGAGCTGAATAATATTGGATCACACAAAATGCTGTTTTTAACCTACTATCATTTTAAATATATTTTAAAACATAAATATATCTTGGACAAATTTTACCCATACTTACTTTTTTAGGCTGCATATTTTATTGCACTTAAATTTAACTAGTGAGTCCTTCATTACCGTAACCCCAAAGTGATAGTAATTATTTCATCATCACTGCTTATTATGACCTGAATGTCTCTTGCCAAATTCATATATTGGAATTTAAATCCAGGTACTGAAGTATTAAAAGGTGGACCCTTTAGAACATGATTGTCTTGAGCTTGAGGGTGGAGACCTCATGAATGGTATTAGTGACCTTATAACATGACTGGAGGAAACTAGCTATCTTCTTTCTGCCCTTTCATCTCTTCTGCTATGTGAAAACATGTTTGTCCCCTAGAGGATGCAGCAACAAAGTGTCATCTTGGAAACAGAAAATGGGCCCTCATCAAATCTGTTGGCACCTGTAAGAAATAAGTTTCTGTTCCATATATGATAAAATACTCAGTCTCATCAACTCCAAGCTAGGAACTGGGGAGATGACTGACCCCAAGGGGGGTGCTTAATCTGGCCTCAGTCATGCAGACTCTCCTGCAGCAGATGCAAGATAAATTTCAGACCATGTCTGACCAGATCGTTTGAAGAATTGATGATCTGGAGAAAAACATTGCAGACCTCTTGACACAGGCTGGAGTGGAAGTTGTGCTATTAATTATTAAACACTAAAACTTCGGCAGTTCCTGCAAAACAACAAATTGTCAAATTTTTTAGCGTATTTTTGTGAAGTCATTTTTTTCCTGCCATTCCTTTTGTAGTAGTTGCTCTTGGTACAAGTTGCTGTGTAATTTTTTTATTAAACAGTTAAATCCTTCATTCGTGGTTAGCCCTAGTGAAGTGAGAAATTTGTAGTTTAGGGTTCTTCGATTCTCAGCACAAAGCGACTATTTAGCTAACACAAGACAGTGTGTTGGCAATACTTTTCAAATGGCTAAAAACATTTAAAAATTGTTTATTCAGAAATAGCTTTGTTGCCAAAACTCAGAATTAAAGTTCCTGAGGTCAGATGCTAAAGTCAATGAAAAGTAACAACTGCCACTTTCCTGTGTTAGAACTTATTATAGGACAAAAAAATAACAGAATAGCCTGATGTCATGAGTTGTTCATTTGTTAGAGTTTTGCATGAGATTCTGATACTTCAGTGGGACCCTGCATTATTCATCTACAATGGTTATCATAAAAAATCTGGCAGGATTTTAAAACTGTTGCTCCATCTTTTGTTTGAGTGAAAAAGAGAAAAAAGGAAAAGATACATGTTAAGTCTGTGCCAGTTGCTTGGCTAAAAAATGATAAAGGAGTGATGAAGAGGCTCAGGTTTTTCAGAAGTACTCTTGGACAAACTATTCTTACCAAAATTCTTGCAGAGTAACAGTTTCATTATTGATCATCGAAGGCAGGGATAATAACTCCTGTCACTCAAAAATGCAGTGTCCAGTATGCTGAGTGTAGAGGTCAATATTGATGACTTGGAAGGTGATCCATGTGATTGTTACCACAGAGTGATTTTATACAACAAAAACTAGAGAAATTGTAAAAGTTGAGGAATAGTATGGTCCTTGATAGAGGGAAACTCTTGATGAAAACTGTAGATATTTTTCTAAGTTTCCCATATGGCCAGTCTTGACTGTATTATAAATATATGATAATATTAGGAAATAATTTGTTCTATTTATAAATTATATGAGGAACAAAAAAGACTGAGGTGTTTTGTAATAAAATGAATCCACCACTATTATTACCCAACTATAGAACCTCCCTTGATGTGTCCAATCGGTTATGCTGCAGGGTTTAGCCCCTAAATGTCCCCCTCAAGCTGGCTGTGCCCAGACTACCTGAAACCTGAGGGCAGAATGTATTGAGAGCCCCATAAATGGCAAATGGAAATGATGTTACTGGTTTCCATGGTAGGAGAGTCAGGGTGTGAGCAGGAGTTGGCTTCCTGATATAACAGATTTCAAAGGCAACCTGCTCTACCGGCCAATGAAAAATACCTTCTGTGAATAAAGGTGTCTGAAATCCTGCTACTGAAAAAAAAAAAAAAAAGAAATACTCAGTCTTCCAGAATTTTCTTTACAGCAGTGTAAATGGACTAAGACATTGCCATATCCCTGACAGACAGCACAGTATTTGTTATGTATTAAGTGTTCACGAATACTCATTGAAGAAAATACAATTGTTATGGTGTAATTACAGAAAAAAATTTCCAGGCCTTCAACATAAGTGATTAGATCAGTGTTGTTTAATCTTGTCTAAATGGAACTGTTGTGATGTGGAGTTGCAATTAGGATAAGTTTTAATAGTGAATTTTTAAATATAAATTCTTTAGCACTTTAAAGTCAAAGATGAACTTGTCATAGAAATAATACAAAATTTCACTGAAGTACACATAGACAATGTTTATGAATCTTAAACACGCAGCCCAATAAGTTTTGATAATTGTATTATGCTATGTAACGACCTTCCAAATTAGACAGACAGATAGAGAACATCATATATGTATATATAAAATATTGTGTATGTGTTGACTGGCGGAATGTTTTCATGTTATGAATGTGGATTATTTGTGAAAGATATGTATTCAGGATATCTTCCCTGTGATAGAATTTACCTATTCTATTTCAATATCATCAGAAGTTCTTCTCTTTCTTAAGAAAAATGTATCATATTTTTCCCCTATGTTTAGTGGTTTTATTACCTGTACAAAAAATATCTCTTCTTATTCCAAGACAAAAAACAAAACAAAACAAACAAACAAAAAAACTACACTCCAGTATTAGCAGTGGTTCTCTAAAAAAACAGAATCAATAGAATATGTAAAGGCATATGAGGAGATTTATAATGGGAACTGGTTCACATGACTATGGAGGACAAAAAGTCCTACTATGTGTTGTCTGCAGGCTGGAGACCCAGGAAAGCCAGTGGTGCAGTTCAGCCCATGTCAGAGGCCTGAAAACCAGGGAATTCAATGATCACTCTCAACTCAAGGCTAAAGGCACAAGAACCAGGATGACCCCTGTGTCTGAGGGAGGAAGATGAAATTTCTAGCTCCAGAATAGAGATCCACTTTGCTTTCCTCTGCTTTTTAGTTTAGACCCTTAAGGGACTGAGTGGTGCCTGCCTCCAGCAATAAGGAACAATCTTAGTTAGTTAGCACTAATTCCAGTGCTGTTCTATCCCAAAAACATCGTCAAAGACACAACCAGAAATATTTTTTTTGCCAGTTATTTGGGTATTCCTTGACCAAGTCAAATTGGCACATAAGAAGTAGCTGTCACAATTCGTGTTTTCTGTAGAAAGTGTGTAGTTCTGGTTTTGTTCAGGTCATAATCCATCTTGAATAGTTTTTAAATTTATACATATAAAGGTAAACTTCAAAGTTTATTTCCCTAAGTGGATATTTAGTTGTTCCAACATCATCTTCTGAGTTTCTTTCTTCCATGTCAAATTGCTGCCATGTGCATGTCAAAAAGCAATTGATATTACAAAGCATCCCCAAAGTAGCTCCTAAAAGATGGTTATGATGCAAGCATTCCACATTGTATATCAAATCAGCACAAGTACCCCATAAATGCATTAATGTACACAGTTAACGATTTAATAATGAATAAAAAATATAAATTGGACGAAAGATAATATGGTGTCAAAAATAGAACAAACCATCAAAAGTTTCATCAAAATGACACAGATTTTGTAATTAAAAATAACTTGTAAATAAACTCACCTATCAGTAAATGTTTTAAAAAAACAAACATACGAAAAAGACAACATACCAGTAGACCCTAAATTCACCATACACCGTATGTAGGGAGAATGGGGAATTGTAACTAAGACTATTTTATTTATAACACGTTCATTACAAAATTTTAGAAAGTATTTATAAATTACCCTCCACACTTGGCCACATCTTTGCAAAATTTCATAATAAATATATGTCACACATAAGACATATTCTTATATATTATGTGTATATTCCTCTGTTTTCTAAGTACATAAAATGCACATGAAAATTCAGTGTTATTTATAAATATTTTTATCTATTTATATTTATATAATCATTTGTATTTATTTATATTTATACAAATAAATATTTTTGAATATTCTTATTTATAAATATTTGGATATTTAATTCTGTGAAATGTCTTGGCAATTTTCTCCACAAATATCTCTCTAAGATCATAACAATTTTCTCTTTTCTCATTCTCTGTGACCCTAAAAACATACATGTCTAACTTTTGATACTGTTCCATATTGTCTCAGACCCTCTCTCTTTATTTTACCCTTTTGTGCTTCAACTTCATTAATTTTAAGTGACTTCAAGCTTTCCATCTTTTTTCCTTATTGCTAAGGTAGAAGGATAAGCCAGTTTAAGCTATACTTGAACTAGCTTTCTGTTTGTTTTTTGTGTTTATTTTAAATGTATTAATTACTGGCTTCAAATGTTTTGAGATTGAATCAGATTTCTTTTTTGGTTGAAAACTGACTTCTGATTATTTGGCAACACCCTAGCAGGTCCTCTCTGCTAACCAACCAGCCACCGAGTTTTGGGGATGCTTAAATGTTTCCATGGAGGTCCAGCTCCACTTGTTGCTTTATGCACCTCAGGAAATCTCTCTTCATCGTGTTGCCCTTGCGTGGCTTCTGGGGGACACTGCTGTCACTTGGTGAAGACTTTATGTGCTTAGGGTGATTTCTCTCAGCTATCCTACTCTTTATGTTGCCTTTTTCGGACTCTTGCTATGAACTCACAAAGTCTCCGTGTTCCTGTGGGGCATCTCTGTCTGCTCATTCTGACCCCATCACTCTCAGACTCCTGTCATGCATTCAGAAAGGACCCTTGCCCTTTGGGGGATTTCTCTCCATTTTCCTGTGCTGCTTCCTCAGTCTTTGACGAGGTGTTGCTCTCCACTCACAGAGGCTCCCCTTGTACCTTAAGGAATTTCCCTTAGTACTTCTCACCTGTTTCTAGCTTTTAATAAGCAGGATATAACCAGCTATACCTTGGGTTCTTTATCTTACTGTTCCTGCCCTGCCCCGAAACTGCCAGGTGCCGACACTCAGTTTACAAGAACTAAATTCCTGGATATTCTTTCTCAGCCCTACCTAACTGGCTTCTGCTTATGATGTACTCATTCTCTGCACTTAGTAAAGACCCTCAGGACAGAACTGGCAGGCGGATTACCATGATTGTCATTAGCATTGTGATTAGTCAGGCTAATTTCAAAGACATGTCCTTTAAAAGCTTATTGAAATTTATGCCAGTTACTTCTTACCCCAGTTTACATAGTGTTGGCTGATGCTGGTGCCATGGTCAAAATTGTTAGCAACTGTGAACTTTTTACCTAAGATTTATTTCAATTAAGTTTCTTTGCATCTTCAGATTGCTGATGATTTTTATTAGATTTCTTCATTGTTATTATGGGAATGATGCTCTCTAACAAATTTCTGCATTTTAATTGGAATAAAAGGCCAAATGCTTTAGCTTTACATTCTGCAGTTTTTGCTTTATAGACTAAGTGCTTGAGGCAGGTGCATATAATTATTTTAAAGGTCCATCTACTATAAAACTAAATTTTTCCAAAAAATTCCTGTATTTATTATGTATAATGAAATTATATATGCTTGTCCTGAAATACAGCTAATGAGAACAATCTTGAATGAATCTGTGATTAGAGAAATAAAAAATTAACAGTTTAATTTGTTTGAGCTATAATGAGTAATCTGTTATTGGCCCTTTTCCCATTTTAAATTCAATGGCTCTTAGCTTAATAAAATGAAATAAAACTTGGGCTTTTTATCTGTCATTGGGGCTTTTCTATTGTAGTACATCAATGAAACACTACTGGTAGGTAGGTATGATAACTTCCCCTACTCTTAATTTTAAAACCCCAATTGATGGTAATATCTTATCATAGAATATCATTAAAAGTAATTATTAAAAGAAAATAATCTCCAAAAAATGAATAAATAAAGATGCCCAAGTTTTTTATATTTTTATGGTAGAAGTAGCGCATTTACAGTTCAGTAGATTAGTTAAGTTCAACTTAGTCTTTATTTTTTTACAAGATAAAATGCAAGAAACATACACCTAAAATCCATTAAAAGTCATCATACATTGCCCTCACACTTATTTTGCTGATATCATCTTACCTTTATAATCTTACTCTATTAGAGAGAAGAAAGATTTTTAAAAGTAATTTCCAGTTATATCAGTATAATAAATATTGTTACTGCAATTAAAGGGGAGTCATTGATTTTACATTCACCCTCAAAATGATTTTCTACTTAAAAGATTATTACTACTTTCCACCAATACCATTGATTATGGAAGTGATAGCATCTGAATTTTGAACTTTAAGTCAATTGTATTATTAGGAGATAGATCTAAGGATATAAATTTATTTTTCTTAGATAGAAGCATGTTCAGAAACTTGCTGGTACTTTAATGATTATTTAATTCAGCATTTCCCAAGGTCATATTGGTACACCCATGTTTCATCCCCAGTGATAACATGGCACAAAACATTGTCTTGGATCTCCAAAAGTCCTTCGAAAATTTTGACTCTCCTTTGTTTTTGTTCATCAGTGAGCTCCTTTGACACCATTTTTGCACACACTTTTCTCATGCCAAGATTTTCAGTTATGATTTTCCTGTTTTTCTACTAATGATTGTGTGGTCTTTTTGCTAATATGTTTATATTCCAGCCAGATAATAGCTTTTTTTTTTTTTTACTCAGCCTCTTTATGCTTTGTAGGAAAAAAAACAAAACAAAACAAAAAATACCTTTCTGAAGCTTCTATAAATTTTGCTGTCTGGGGTGTAATTAGCAGTTCATAATGAACAAAAAATCACCGTAACTGTGTAATTAGTATTAGTAAGTGCCTACTATGTAAATTGTGGTTTGCTTTTCTTTCCATCACTGATTTAAGATGATCTTAATTCTAAGAAATAGAAAACTCAATTCAAACATATTTAACCAATAACTGAAATGTATTGACTGAAGGGTGTGGCATGGTTTGCCTAACATTCCCTAAGCTTATGATCCCCCTTTATTGGGTACCTCTTCCCATTGGCTTCTACCACTTTAGCAGATGGTTACAGCAATTATGTGTCTCCAAGTAACATACAACTTTTCAGAGAGCAAGTTTTCTTTGAAATGAACAGTGAAGTGATTAGACTTAATCTCTTAGCCAGGGGAATACCATTTGTCTCAGTCAGTTTGGGCTGCTATAATAAGTTACCACCGAGTGGGTGGCTTAAACAATAAATTATTTCTCATAGTCCTGAAATCTGGAAAATTCAAGACAGAGGCACTAACAGATCCAGTGTCTGGTGAACTAGTTCCTGATTCAGAAGTGGCTGCCTTCCTATTGTATCTTCTCATGGTGGATAACATAGAAAGAAAAAAATCTCACTCCTGAGTTTTAATTAGGATACTAATCTCATTTGTGAAAGCACCATGCTTGTGATATAATCACTTCCCAAAGGCCCTACCTCCTAATAACATCATATTGGGCCTTGAAATTTACACATATGAATTGTGGCCGTACACAATCAGTCCGTAGAGCCATGCACCAGTTATTTTATCCTTCATTTACCTGATGCAATCACTAGAGTAAGCAAAATGGGATTTTATTTCTGGTTTATCATCCTGACAACTTAACTGCCATAGTGAGAAATCATGGAGTGGATGTGTGGAAGACAACTACAATAAACAGTATAAGCTACGAGATAAGGGAAAATACTTACCTAATTCACAAGCATCACTGGTGTTCACCTAAATTGCTAGAATTCATTAGAAGTAGTTGTTTAAAATGAAATTTTTCATTTGAACTATATGGAACATTTGATCAAGTTGATCTCTTCTCTCATGGGAAGTTTTCTTTACGTGGCTTCCAGGGCACCATAATACGTGGTTTGGTTTGTTTTTGTTTCCTAGTAATTCACTGTTCATTTTTTTCTTACTTTCTTTTTTTAGTATTCTTATATCTAAAAATTCTTAGAACAAAAAGTCTTTGGAAATCTCTTTTCCTTATGTTAGTCTCTTAATGATCTAATGTAGTTTTATGGTTCTAAACATAATCCTTGTGATAGAAACATCCAAATATACACGTCATATATACATCAGTACATTAATATTCAATTTCAAACATAAGTTCATATATACAATTACTTATTGGATATGGATAAGTCCACCTGATAATTTATGTGGAACCTTAAACTTAATAGCCTTAATTCACTCTGAGTTTATGTAATGACATCCCATGCACAAATAGGCTTGAGATTATCACAATATTTTCCAGTTTTTCAATTATTTGTGGCTAAATGTCTATTGAGACATTCTTTATTCTTTTACCTATGACAAGTTCAGACACGGACCCTTTAAATTCTTACTTTTCGTTCATAACTAATTAGTTAAACAATTTATCTCTACTGATCATCTGAGGAAAGTGTTATGAATGAATTACTTCATTCCTTTCCCCAAACTTTAAACATGCCTACATAATAATAGTTGCTATGAGAACCAAAAATAACTAATTAAAAGGTTTTCTGTTTGTTATATAAACTAGTGCTCCAAGTGAAGCTAATAAAATCTGCTTTATTGTCTTTATTTACATTTAAAAAGTAAATTGGTTGTAGCTTAGTTTGTCCAAAATCTTATTCATGAAATAAACTGCACCAAAAGTTCCTATCATTAATTAAAAATGTCAATAAATTATTTTTTGATGCTTGGTTCCCTTCTCCAAATCATTCAATCAGCTTGTTCATTCATTAGTACACTTATGTAATTGTTTTAGTTAGAAGCCAAGGGTTTATACTTGAGACAATTAAATGACATAAAGATAAATTACACTAAACAGACATTCATGGCAATTGAAACAGTATCGTTTGTAGCATGTCCAGACCCTTGCAGAAGTTTGAGCTTTTGGTGCACAACCTACTTGTCACCTCTTGTAGAAAAATTACTTGGATCCTCAGAATATGTTGTGTTCTCTATACTATCTTGTGATTTTCATTTTCACTGAAAGCATGATAAATGCATTATATATAAATTCCCAGTCCTTCTAGTAGATGCAGGACACAACCATTAATTAAAATGTGACAACTCCAGTCTGTTAAGCATAGTGTCAACCAAACTGGCAGCTGTTACCTTTCATCCATTTCTCTAGGTTTCAGAAGGTAACAAGAAATATACTTAACCTTCTCCTCACCAGATCTGTCTAGTTTTGTATCTCCTTATAAAGCATTGAAACGTACTTACACGACCATACATGATTGTGTTACAAGTCAATATATGTTCAAATCAATGCACTGGTATGATGTTATAAATGTTACCTCCCATAAAAATGTACTACTCAACTCTGTAAGTTTATCTGATTTCCCACCAAATACAATTCAAATACTGCATATGTGATGTTACCATTAAATAATATAGATTATTTTGAAATGCTGAGAGGAAAATGAAATTTAAATTTAAATAAACGAAAATAAATAAATGCAAAGAGACAAATATAAAAAAGTTGAATAAATTTAAAAATTTAAGTAATTTTACCTAAGTAAACATAAGTAAGCAAAATTGGCAAGTGTTAACAATTTTTTCAAGTCCCCAGTTAGATAATTGCCAAATTTCTGCTTGTAGCTTGATAATATTTCTCACACTTACAGCTTGATAATTTTTCTCATGCTTTTGTCAGATTTTTTTAATAAAAATATTTGCACCATTTTCTATTACTATGTTGGAATTCTACAAACTAAAGACAAATTATATGCTAATATCAATAACAACTATCTTTTTTAATCACTGACGACCAGGATCTATTTAACACTGAAGAATAAAGTAGTGGATTCAAATTTTGACACTCATTTCAACCTTAAGAATTCTATTTTAATTGTAGTAGAAATAAACTATATTAAGCTTTGCTCCAGAAATTATAATACTATATAATTTTATAGGATTTTTTAAAGTGAAAAGCTATATCATATTAATGATGTGTAAAGAAGTGAGGCAGATTGTATTTGGTAATAGAAGGTATAAACCAATTGCAATACTGTATTATTCTCCTGAAAATATGTAGACACTGAATCTGGAAAAAAGAACCTTTTAGTTTGTTTCCAAATTTAATGATGAATTCTTAAGTCCTAATAACCTGTGTGTGAGCTCTCCATATCCTTGACGGAAGTAAGTACTTTCTATTAACGAAACAAATCTTTCAAGTATAACTTACCTAACATTTAAAAACAAATAATTTCTTTTACTACAATACTTCCTGGGATAGTCTTGAAGCAGCTCAAGCACTAGATCTTTCTCTGTAAACTCTTCTCAGAAGTGAATCTACATCAAGAATGGCTTCCTGCAAAGTGTTAATAAATGATAATAGGCAAACACATTTATAATTAATAGCACAGAATCTGAATGATAGTTTTAGAAATTTTGTGATTATATTACATGACCAATAATCTGGTTTTATTTTTATTTGTATCTATTCTTTTAGAAAGATTGACATCTCTCTTAATATTCTATTGTTTTATTTTTCAAATAAAATTTTACTTACTAATTTTCTGGAAGTTCTTAAAAATCTGATCACTCCAAAATCTGACATTGGCATTAGGTAGTTATAACTGTAAGGAGTTGTAAAAAAATTATGAAATAAAATTTCACAAACCAAAAGACGATGACATGAAAGTCAGGAATAGATATAAGGAATTCGTATTCTCACCTTTCCTGCCATAAAATAGCCACTCGAGTTTTATCACAATTGTTCTATTGTACTACTTTCCTCCCTTATCATCTTCCTTTCATCCTCACAGCACTAGCCTTTTTACTGACAATTTTCCCCTTAAAATTTCCACATTTAGATACCTTATAACTACTTTCAGTCACTTCTCTGATCAGTAACTTTTATTTACTATCTCCAAAACTATAATGTAACTCATAATTTCATCCAAGACTTTTCTTTTTCTTCACTTGGTAATGTGTCACTATTTACTTTGATTCTGCTCATCATGTTGTACATAACCAGAATATGTTTATTCTTCATAACCAAAACCATGTATCTTTTGACCAATATCTTCTCAAATCCCCCAGCATCTGGTAACAACCATTCCACTCTTTACTTCTGTGATTTCCAATGTATAGGTTACATATATAAGTGAGATAATGTAGCATCTGTCCTTTGTTGCTTGCTTATTTTACTTAGTATAATACCCTCAGGTTGTGACAGATGGCCAGATTTCTTTCTTTTTTAAGGCTAAATAATGTTTTGTTACATACACACACTATGTTTTCTTTATCCACTCATCCATTGATGTACACTTAAATTTTTTCATATCTTTGTTATTGTGAATAATGCTTCAATACATATGAAATCACAGATATCTTACAGATTAAGATTTCGTTCTCTTTGGATATATAGTCAAAAGTGAGATTAGTTGATCATATGGTAGGTATAATATTCTAAGATGCCTCCAAACTTTTGTCATAATGGCTGTAGTAACATTCCATCAAAATGTATATTAGTTACCTTTTCTCGGCATCCTTGTCAACACATACCTTTTGTCTTTTTCATAGCAGCAGGTATGAGGTGATAGCTCATTGTAGTTTTGACTTGTATTTCCTTGATGATTAGTGATGTTGAACACTTGTGTATCTGTCGCCCATTTGTGTGTCCTCTTTGAAGACATGTCTGTTTAGGTCATTTGCCCATTTGTCTTTTTTTTTTTTGCAGCTTTTGGCTGGGGCTGGCGCCCTACTCCTTTGATTCACAGGTGCCGCCCTCTTTTGCCCACTTTTAAGTTGTTTAATTTTGGTATTTTTTTACTGAATGTCTGCATACCTTATATATTTATAAGGTTTATCCCTATAGTATGCAAATACTTTCTTCAATTCCTAAGATTTCTCTTCACTTTGTTGATTGTTTCCTTTGCTTTGTTTGGAAGCTTTTAGCTTAATGCAAATCTAATTGTTTACTTTTGCTTTTGTTTTCAGTGCTTTGGGGATCATCTCCAAGAACTCATCACCTAAACTCATGTAATGAATCTTTCCCTGTATGTTTTTCTAGTAGTTTTACAGTTTTAGGTCTTTAATATGTTTGGAATTGATTTTTGTACGTGCTGTGGGATGTGTCTAATTTTATCTTTCTGTGTGTGGATATCCAGTTTTTTGAACACTGTTTATTGAAGAGACTATCCTTTACCAACTCTGTGTTCTTGATCCTTGTTGAATATTAGTTGCCCATAAATGTCTGGTTTTATTTCAAGGGTCTTAATTTGCTCATTGATGTTTGTTTCTGTTTTTATGCCAGTACTTTACTATTTTAATTACTATGGTTTTGTAATATGAGGTCTGACCATTATGTTTGGGAACTCATCCTAGAAAAAGTGCTACATACCTCCTTGCTGAATATCATATAGTTTCCTTTAAAGCAATGCCCTTGGGAAGCAATACACTAACTCCAGCACTTAGTCTACCCTTCAAAACAATTTTGGAACTCTGTCTGGAATGACTTTCAGAGCTGTCATCTCACAGATCTGACAATTAAGTTCGCAAACTTGCCAACTTGTCTTTATGTTAACAACACTGTACAAACAACTCAGTAAGGTTTCGTAACCTTGGTATACCAGTGTCTTAACTCTGTGTTCAGGCATGCAGACCTTCCATTAGCCTCTCCGAGAGCCCACTTGGGGTGTGGACCACAATGTAAATTTAAGCTAAAGATATAATAACTAGTCTTAAGGCTGTTCTAGGTTACCTTCAAGAATCTGTTATAACTGTTGCTGAGCTACAGAGTCTCCTATACCCTTTTGCAGTTGTCATGCTAAATACTGATTAGCATGGAGGGGAAATAAGACACCTATTCAGGTCAGTAGAGGAAGGGAAATGACACAAAATGGAGTCAGATTGTGGGGTGGGAAGGCCATTGTGTGAGATTAGTTCTGATTTGCAATGGGATGAGAAGCCTTTGAGAGACTTTGATAAGAAAAATGACACACTCTCCCAGTTTAACTAGATCAAGATAGCTTCTGTGTTAGAAATGGACTTTAAGAAAGAAAGACTGAAATCAAAAGAGAGCAGTTATGAAGTTAATAGAAAAATTTACTATGAGCAAATCACAGGTCATAGGTGAAAGATTTAAGGTTATTTTAATGTGAGGCAACAGAATTTTCTTCAGAGTAGATGATGGAGTGGAAGCAGTTAAAGAAGTCTCTGATATGTTGGAATGAATAATTAAAAATGCAAAAGTCATCAACTGAAATAGAAAAGATTGCGTGAAAAGACTCCCCAGATTAGGGACTGGGCTATATAAGAATATGGGTTTGAACCAGAATAAATTTCAGATTGCAAAATGTTTTGCTCTTTGAGACAGTCATCAGGTGTTCCTAATTTACTGCTGATTAAATCATGATAGATCAATTTCTGAGGTAAGTAAAAATTAAATAACCACATCTCTGATGATGAGAGAAAAACAGAGGCAGAAAAATGTATTTTGAGAAGCTTAATATTTCTGTTACCCTGACAAAGATAAGCATATTTGGAAATATTTTCTATATTAACATTTTATGATATAAACATTTATTTTTCTTCTCAAGGAATCTTAGGAGTCAACTTTGTTACAATAGAAGAGAAACCAATTGAGTTTATATGTAATCTCATTTTCCTATACCTTATATCTTTTTAAATATTAGTGTGAGATTAAATAAACATAGGCTAATCCAGTTTCCCCAGGTTTCATCAGGCAGTGAATAAAAATTAGATTGATTAATAATTTTTGAAATGTATGGCTCTTGTTCTCACTAGTACCAGACTTGTATTCTCTTCAGTGTGTCTGGAGTGTATGTCTACAAGTTCACAGTGAGCATTTTAATTTACATTTACAAATCAGTCTGATTGAAATGGCAACAAAATTTTCTGTTTTATTTTCTCTGAATGCCATTTAGCATCCACATCTGTTGGCTATTTTTTGCCATTGACATCCTTGAGTCATTGATACAATGAAATCAGTATTTATTCAGTGAAATCACAATTTATTCAGTGGCTCTGTTTTTGGGGTTCTAAAGTGGTGCCACTTAGTTTCACTGGCTTACAGATTTTGTGATTAATTGATAATTTTAAAATTTGTAATCCTGACTGTTTTAAGACAAGAGGCATCATTTTTTTGGTTGCTCTGAGACAAACCAGTTATGTCTTTTATAAATACAAATACATTAAATCTTTTCATTCACATAAGTTTTGTTTAACCACATATTTATTTATAATGCATGTACATTATATGTAATATAAAACTTATAGTGTACATAAAATAAAAATTGCTCGTTACACATGAACCAAAACTTATTTCTATGATACTACAATCGTTAAAATGTCCCCTCTAAAACTCATGTTGAAATTAAATGAAAAAATATAAATATAGATTATTTTCAGTTCTGTGATGTTGAAATGTAATTGCAAGGGCATTGGGAGGTGGGCCCTTTAAAAAGTGATAGGACCGAGAGGGCTCCACATTCATGGGTGTACTAAATGCTTTAATAAAAGAGTTTTTGGGAGTGGGCTCTTTCTCTGTCTTCCTGCTTTCTGCCATGTGCTGAGGCAGCAAGAAGGCCCTCTCCAGAGACAATAGCACCTTGATCTTAGATTTCCCAGCCTCCGGAACTGTGCCAATATGTTTCTGTTTGTTATAAAATGCAGGCATTCTGTGATATCACAAAATAGACTAAGACATTTATTGTAAGCAATTTGGCATGCTCCCCTTTACCTAGAAGGCTCCACTGATTCTTACTCATGTTTCTTACAGGACAAACCCATATTATTTAGCATTGTTATAAAGACTGTATATGTTTCAGAGGTTTTTGTGATAAATTTTCTTTGAGAAGTGGTTGTGGGGATGGGTGAGATAAGACAAAGGACAATAGGTGGTGTTTGGGAATATCCCTAGAAAATATTTATAGGCTTATTCCTATCAGAGAGAGAGAAGAGATTATATTGACTCTAAAATTTTGTAGCTTGTGAGTGGGCCTCTTGGGAAAATGTTCTGATTTTAAGTAAACAAAAATCTGTTTGTATAAGTATTGGTTAATTTATAAATTGGTCTAGTGTGGTAGCAGGCCAAAGTAGGAGCCCAGGATTTCAAGACCAGCCTGAACAACATAGCACGACCCTGTTTCTTCAAAAAATAGGAAAATTAGCTGAGTATGGGGGCAAATGCCTATAGTTCCAGATACTCGGGAGGCTGAGGTGGGAGGATCTGAGTCCAGAAATCTAAGGTTGCAGTGAGCTGTGATGCACTCCAGCCTGGGAGTATATATATAAATTTATATATGTAAATGACCTTAACTTCCCTAATTCATTAGTAGGAGAAAATAAATCCCAATTCTCAGGTAAAAACCTTAGGGGAAATTTGTCCATTTCAAACATTTCATTTTCTCACTGGTAAATGTGAAGGGGGCTGTGACATTAGAGTTTATCCTTTTTTTTTTTTTTTTTTTTTAATTCAGACAACACTTTAAGGTATAACTCTATTTTTGCTGACATTTTTGAAATGTGACCAAAGAAGAGGCTTAGAGCAATCAAATCATAGTTAGGGAGGGCCATCATATTATATTTATTTTAACCACACTGTCAGTGAGAATTTTGTTTCTGTAGCAGGTTGTGTCTTAGATTCAAAATGGGAGGTTAAATCAAAGTGCAGTATGATGTCTCTTCCTTTTCCACTTTTGCGCATAATTACCTTTTATGATTGGGATTAATGTGGATGTTACCTATTATAATTCATTTGAAATATGACAGAGTGTGGAGAACATTGAAATAACCCCATGTCCGTATGAAAAACATCTTCATGTGTTTCACAATCCAACACAAATGCCATTCTAATTTTGACGCTCCTTGGGTAACACCAAACTGCTTTCCCTTTCCTTTCTCTTTATAATAACATATTGATGCTTACCAAACCCCATTGCTTTTATTGGTTTCTGTCTCTTGCTGGATTATAAGCTTTCATGACAAGGAAGTCTTGTTTATTTGTTTTTGTTTCATCCACAAAAACACTGTGATTAGCATATGAAAGATATCCAGCAAATCTGGATGATTAAATGAATGAATGATGAGAAAATTTCCATAACATACTTTATAATTTAATTTTAGTATTTTCTTATGAAGTATTCATCAGCCCTATGCACAGTATGTCATTTTAACATCTAGAGTCTGCTTCCACTAATCTGAAATAAGCCTCTCAGTGAGGAAATATCAGTAAAATAGATCAAACGATTTTTGAAGTGCTGGATTCCAAGCTGTTAGAGACTAGTAAATAAAGTTTTATTTCAGTAAAACTTTTATTTATTGTGTTATTTTTAGTAAGAGAGATAAAATTTAAGAGTTTCTAGTAGAAAAATCAAGTGCTGAAGAATTTTCATACCTAGAATTCTATTTAAGATGTGGTCTTTTGTCCTCTCTCTATTTTTTGTCATGTCATTTAGACACATTCAATAACATGCTCTTAATTTCTCAAATCCAAGGATTAATTAAGATAGTTGCTTGGGGTACACATTGCTTTAAAACATTGCATAAGAAAAATATTCTGTTGTACATGTAGTTATGAAAACTGATCAAAATACAATTTACCTCTTTTTTTTTTTTTAAGAGACAGAATCTCACTTTATCACCCTCAGTAGAATGCTGTGGCATCACAACTCACAGCAACCTTTCACTCCTGGGCTTAGGCAATTCTCTTGTCTCCACCACCCGAGTAGCTGGGACTACAGACGCTTGCCACAATTCCCAGCTATTTTTTTTGTTGCAGTTTGGCTGGGGTGAGGTTTGAACCTGCCACCGTCAGTATATGGGGCCAGTACCCTACCCACTGAGCCACGGCTGGCACCCATAATTTATCTCTTTAATAATTTTAGTTATACATATCTATCAATTTCATGCATAAAAAAGCTACTATTAATTACTCAATGACTCCGTTAAAAAATATAAAAAGTTTTGAAAGCTTTTTAAAAAATGATTTGCTCTTTTGTTTCATTCTTACTTACATATCCAGTTAATAACACTTCGACCTATCAATATTTGTGACTAAAACTCATAGATGAAAAACTGAAAATGCTTCGGTTTTTACGCTGTAAGGTTAGTGTGTAAAACAAATGAGTAAAGTGTGAACAAGCTTTCCCTTTTGATAGTAGAGGATATTAGCTTTGTCAACAGCAAACACAGCTTGCTATTCAATATAGTAGTTGAATATGATTGTATCATTATTTTGAAATATGTTTCTGTCTTTGTGTATATTTCTTTTGTTTTCATTACCAAAGACTAAATATTGTTAGAGCGGCCTTGAAGCAATGGTTGTTTGTATCTTGTGGGAACAGGCCTTTGGAGACTGCATGTGAATCAAACTGCAATGGGGAGGGAAACAATTTCCTAATCTCATATATAGCTCTGTATTTCCAAGGGCAATCAGATAAAACATTTGTGACCTTCCATCTTTATTTTAAAAAATGAACCATGATTGAAACATTGCTATATAATACACTCTTTAGAAGGGACCTTGCTGATAACAGGGTTTTAAAAGATTGATGCTCAGAATAAAAACTATGTTTACCTTCAATTCCTAACTTTACAATGCCTTTGAAAAGAAACCTTTAAAATTTCAATAAAAATTTTAAAAACTACATTGAACATACAACATGTTGAGTGGGTGTATTATTTCATTACATAACAATCTTAGCTAGAAATTATGCATGGTCAAAATCAGCAGTTACCATTCAGTTCGGTGAAACAAGAGTGATCAAGGACAGGAAAGGCACAAAGCCAAACTTTCAGGATGTGGTAAAGCACAACTCCAGTGCATGAAGAGCTACAGCCCACTGGGAAATGAAAGAGGGAGAAAAAAGTCCAGCTGGGGCAGGCAGCGATCAGAACAGAACAAGACTCTGGCAGAATAAAGGCTTTGGACCAATTCCAGGTTCATAATACTCAAACATGAAACACAATATAAAATAAAGTAACATTTATAATGTGTATTCAAGTGAAAGAAACTGTGGTCGTGTTTTTCAACACAGCCCACCTTTGAAATAGTCTGAAATATGAAGAAAGACATAAAGCACGTTTATGAAATGCATATAATTAACATCATTACCAAACCTTATCATACTTGGAAAAACATAGCATTGCATAATTGCTAGTTTTTCTCAAACTCATCTTCCAAGAATCAAACAGCTACTTAATAATATTATATATCAACTATGGCCAAATATATCTGGAAGACCAAGACAGCCACTCAGGATGAAAGGTTTTACAGTTTATACGTTTTTAATTTCAGCTGTCAAGCAAAGGTAATATCAATCTTTTACTGCTTTCTTTATAGCTCCCTGGACTACACCAGTGAAAAGAAGGCCAATTTGGGTGACTGCTGTGACAGTAGCCCTCATGTAAGGAAATCACCAAATACATGGTCTCTGCTGAGGGGTGCAGTTGTAAGACAATAGTAACTAAACAAACATACCTTGCTGAAGGATCAAGAATATAATCCAGACCCCAGATCTTTTTTTAACTTGTTCAGATTTCTCATAGAAAAACTATCTTTTTGTCTATACAAGTTCCTTGAAATACCTATTGCCAACAGAGCCGTATCAATTGCGTTACTAGAATGAGTATATTTTTTGTATAATCTCTAACAATATTTTCATTTACTTTTAGTCCCATTACTGTTTTAGAATCATTTTAACACTTAAGAACTGCAGTTTCCTTCACCAAAATTTCAAAATCTTGTCAAATCTCTAGGTTCCATAGTGCACATGAAATATAACAAAAAATGTGATTAAACTATTAAATCATTAAAAGATAATGTGAAATTGCTATCAATTTCTGATTTATTTATTTATTTTATTTTTTATTTCAAGATACTTTATTCTTAAAGCAGGTCACAACACTAAGCTTTTGGCTCATTCTGCCACTGTACAAGCTACAAATGCTTGCTGAGCAGCAGAAGGGTGCTCTTTCATAGCATGTCTGAAAAGTGAATAAAAATCTATACAAAACAAATATTCAGATAGTTTCTATAGGAACACAGATATGTGTGACACCATCTCCTAATCTTATAGATTGCTGCATCTATCCCAACCCTACTCTTACAAAGACTCTTACTCTCTCTCATTTCAAAACTAGCAATAATTAAGTTAAATGGTCCCCCCAAATCCCTTAATTCAAGCTAAACTCACAGTTAACAGCTACAGAATGATATCTACACATTAATACTAGCTGAAGCACAAGTTGCTGGGTGAC
>CAUYRH010112035.1:0-18958 GCA_963574655.1 Perodicticus potto
GACAGAGCCTCAAGCTGTCACCCTGGATAGAGTGCTGTGGCATCACAGCTCACAGCAACCTCCAATTCCAGGGCTCAAGTGAGTCTCTTGCCTCTGCCTCCCAAGTAGCTGGGACTACAGGCGCCCACCACAACGCCCGGCCATTTTTTTTTTTTTTTTTTTGTTTGCAGCCGTCATTGTTGTTTGGTGGACCCAGGCTGGATTCGAACCCACCAGCTCAGGTGTTGTACGTGGCTGGTGCCTTAGCCCGCTGAGCCACAGGCGCCGAGCCTCTTTTAAGCTTTTTGTTACACAGGACCTGAGCTATGTTCAGTTTCTGGTTAATTTTGCCCTGCTGCTGAGGCAAGATTCTTTTTCGTACTCTAATCTATGCTTCTTAAATTGTTAGGTTTTCCTCTCAGGCAGTTAAGAACAGGCTCAGTTCTTGGCATGGTGTGAGGTCTCTCCATTTTTGTTTTTTCAGGTGTTTCTTCTCTAGCCTTCCATAATCACACACACAGATACACAGTGCTTATGACTCAACTGGTGCTTAAGATCTTCAGATCTCTCTTTCTTTGTGCAGCTTCCTTTTCTTCTCCAGTCTTCTTGTGATCGCCTGTGAACTCTAGCTGTCTTGGTTTCCCCACACTCTTAGTTTTGTTTCCTCAATTTGTGGAACCCACTGAACGCTGCCTGGGTCCACCCTGCCAGCACTACTACGGCCTGGAAACTTTTTCCACTCAGTGAATTGGGGCATTTGTAAAGCCCACCTTTTCATTTCCTGCCCTTCCTTGCTTACTGGACAATGTCTAGAATGCAGCTGTTTTTCGTTGTTTGAGAAGAGAAGATAAATCTGGTTCTTCTTACTATACATCATGATTGAATGCAGAAGAGAGACCACTTATTTTTAAATGAAAATCAGTAGTGTCTAATTGAATATATTCTTAATGTATGAGTAAAAATCAGTTGAACAGTAATTTCAAGGAGTATTAGAGAAGAGTATATAAGATATATAAATTACTGTAAACAAGGTAGAATGTAGTAAATTATATGAATATGATATAATTAAAGTGCTATTAGAAGATTATATGAGGAAAACTTAGTTTGGGAAGTTTGGTAGAGGTGGAAAGAGTGAGAAGTAAGACTATGACACTGTCGTTTCGTGTGTATGTGCGTGTGTTGTATGACTTGCGTAAGGCATTACTGAATCTAGATCAAATTCTTACGTATTGAGTGAGGGTTAGTGGTAGGGTAGTTTCAGAAAGAGTCTAAGACTGCTCTAATTAAAGGTAAAAATGGTTCATTAGCAGAAATACATGGACAAGAAAAAAAACAGGGGTTCTGTGTTTGTGTAGTTCAGTGTGATTTGTAGTCTATTGTGGAAATGGAGAAACATCTTTTTTACCTGGGTATTATCTGCCTTTGTGATTACAGCAGATTATGGAGGGAGGAATTCAAAGTACCGTTTGTTCACTTAAACAATGTAGAAGATAAGGGCACTTTGGACTATGAGAAAGATGATTACTGCTCTAAACTTTTATGGAATCTCAGAAAATCTCAATAAGCAATATTTAGACTCTTTCAGTCCTTACTATTTAAATGGTAATCAGGTTATCTAGAAATTTGATGGAGAGATGCTGTGGAGCTGCAGTATGTAAATAGCATTGTTTAGAGCTTCTTGAGTCATCTGTTTGTTAGCATAGCAGCTGTGACCAAAAGTTCACCTGAGTACTAGTCCCCCCATTCATGATTAACCTTTCTGAGGTTTTAGTTACCCGAATCCACCGTGGTCGAAAAATGTTAAGATACAGTATCTTATTGGTTATTACTGTAATTTCCTTATTGTGCCTACTTTTTATAGTAAACTTTATCATGAGGATGTAGGAAAAACTGTAGTGTGTATAGGCTTTGCTACTATCTGCAATTTCTAACATCCACTGAGGGTCTAGGAATGCATCCTCCATGGAAAGATGGAACTATGCTGTATGCTTTGAAGTTATTTTTTTCTTGAGGAACCAGGGGACAATTTTGAGAAACAGGAAATATGTGCGTTTTATTCAATTTCACTTAGCCTATGTTTTATATAAAGCCTTTAGTGAGAAGAATGTGATTTTTCTCCTCTTATATTTGTATTGATGTATCTGTATAAAAAGAGACACATGCTTAATGGTTATATTGGACTGTGTATTATTTCTCTTTTTCTTCTTCCTTTGCAATTAATAGTGACAGTTATTATTTCTAATTTTTTAAGCCAAAATCAAAGACTTTTCTATAGATGATTTCAGTACATTCTTATAGGTACCCTAATAGGTAGTGATCCTTCTTTTCATTTTACTGATGAAAATCTTGAGGCATTGAGAGGTTAAGTGACTTGTCCAGGGACACACAAATAGTAAATGGCAGGGCCTGGATTTGAACCTATGTTTATCTTTCTAAGGTTTTTTTTTTTTCTTTTATTTCAAACACATTTATGAAACTTTGAGATACCCAGAGAGGGCCATCAGGCAATGGTCCAAAACCTGTGCAAAATCCTGAAGTTTACAATATAGGAAGGTTGGTGAGATAGTGGCAGCAACCAGAGCCACCTTATATTAACCTTGACCCCAGACTTCATGAGTACTAGTCCACCTAATATTGCTATCCATCCTTTAAAAGTACTTTCTTCTCCTAAAGTATACAATGCAAAGGTACATTTCAAAACCATAAAGAGTATATTACAAATGTCATACCACAAAAATAAATGAGGTAATGGTTATATTAATTAGTTGACTTAAGCATCCCACATTGTATATCAAATCGTCACATTGTACTCCATAAATGTATACAGATATGATTTAATAAAAGGTAAAAACAGGCTTGGCGCCTGTGCCTCAAGCGGCTAAGGCGCCAGCCACGTACACCTGAGCTGGCAAGTTCGAATCCAGCCCGGGCCCACCAAACAACAATGACAGCTGCAACCAAAAAATGGCCGGGCGTTGTGGCGGGCGCCTGTAGTCCCAGCTACTTGGGAGGCAGAGGCAGGAGACTCACTTGAGCCTAGGAATTGGAGGTTGCTGTGAGCTGTAATGCCACAGCACTCTATCCAGGGTGACAACTTGAGACTCTGTCTCAAAATTAAAAAAAAGTAAAAACAGAAAACAAAAGCTAATTCTTTGTATCCTCAATGAACCCAAAACAATAAAAAGAAAGAAAAAAAAATAAAAATACTTTATTACTACTTTTTAAGTTTTATCCTGTATCATAATTTCACATTTCATCTCAAATTGACCATCGGTGGCTGCCTTTAGCACCATGTGTAAAGGAGATTGTGAGACTCCGTAGAAAAGGATTCCACGATCTTAGCAGAATGATACTCAAGTAGAAACTTGGTAGTTCCAAGTGCACAGGGGAACAGGGGAGTATGTACAAGGTGTCTGCTGTTCACACAATACATGGCCATTTCCTGGCTTACCAGGAATAACAAGGCTTCGCTCATGAAGAGAATCTTAAGTCCTAAAACATTCTCTGTCTAATGAACCTACCTCTAAACACTATTTTGAACAAGAGTATCTATTATCCTTTAAAGAAATTGTACAACTTTTAGTTTCCTCCCAAACTATTGTTATGGAAGAAAGATGTTCCTTGAAGCAAACTTAGAACCCCTTCCATAAAACCTTTCCTTCTTGAGGGAAGAAATGTGAAAGGCTATAGCTTTGGCTTATCTTTCTAAGGTTTATGCTGTTTCTCTCCCCTAGCTTTTGATGACAGATGTTACATTAAGTATAATATAGACAATACAGGCTTTAATGCTTATTTACCTTTTTCTTTACATAAGCTCTACTTTCCCCACTCACATTTCTATAACCCACTTTTGGCTAAACTTGAGAAATGCTTGCTAATTTTCTTAGAGCCTTAGGTTCCTCTGGGATAAGATCAGAATTGATCAATTTGGTTATTTGCCATACTTTAGATTCCTGAAATGTAACTTAGCGTCGAGGTTTTACATTTTGACTTAGTATTTCATATTTTACATGGGGAGCATTTGGGCAGGGTAAGAAAGAAACCAAAAGTATTGGCTCTTTAGAGTAGCTCTTAGCTGTTTGGGCAGAGGAACAGATAAACTACTTGAGGACATTTTATTGACTCTGATACAGAAGAAAATACTTAGTTTCATGTGGTAATATGCCTAATGTTTCTTTCTCTTCTTTTTTACAAACTATATTCTATCCCTTGGGTAAAGTAGCTTTATCATTGACTCATAGATTCTTAGAACTAAAGCGCACTTTATCTTATAAATCAGGATATAGATCCAGTAAGAAGAAGTGAGTTGTCCAAGGCCATATAGCATGGTAACAGCAGAACTGGAGCTAGAATTCATTTTTCCGTAGTCTTTCTGGTATTCCTTCTATAGTCAGAACATCCTTTAAGAAATTTGGACCCCCCCCCCAAAAAAAAGAAAAAATAAGAAATTTGGACCTTTTACAAAAGATGTTTAGAGGATTAAAGTATCAGGTCCTTAAGCGCCTCATTCCTGAAAGGGAAAAATCTTAAAATGAAGAAAAAATTAAACTTAAGTATCTTGGGCTTAGGCTGCCGTTCTTTTTTTTTTTAAGGGACAGAGTCTCACTATGTTGCCTTTGGTAGAGTGCTATGGCGTCTCAGCTCACAGCAACTCTTGGGCTTAAGTGATTCTCTTGTCTTAGCCTCCCAAGTAGGTGGGACTATAGGAGCCTGCCACAAGCCCAGCTATTTTTTGTTGCGGTTGTCATTGTTATTTAGCTGGCCTGGGCTGGGTTCAAACCCACCAGCCTCGGTGTATGTGACTGGTGCTGTAACCACTGTGCTACGGGTGCCACCGGGGCTTCTATTCTTTACTGGAAAATTATTATTTTTTTTTTTGGCTGGGGCCAGATTTGAACCCACCGCGTCCGGTATATGGGGCTGGCGTCCTACTCTTTGAACCACAGGCGCCACCCTAGGAAAATTATTTTTTATTTTATTTATTTATTTATTTATTTATTTATTTATTTATTTATTTATTTATTTTTGAGACAGAGCCTCAAGCTGTCACCTGGATAGAGGGCTGTGGCATCACAGCTCACAGCAACCTCCAATTACTGGGCTTAAGCGAGTCTCTTGCCTCCACCTCCCAAGTTCCTGGGACTTACAGGCGCCTACCACAACGCCGGGCCGTTTTTTGGTTGCAGCCGTCATTGTTGTTGCCCGGGCTGGATTCAAACCCGCCAGGTCAGGTGTACGTGGCTGGCGTCTTAGCCTGTTGAGCCACAGGCGCCGAGCTGGAAAATTATTTTTTAATGAAGCCTAATGGTTCAGTTGATTTGGTAATGGTGATAATGAAGTTCCAGGTAAGGAAGATTGTAAGTGGGGAGAAGAAATAGACATGCCCCCTCCCCCTTTAAGTATGCTTGAAGTTTTTGTTTTTGTTTTGAGCATTGACTAGACTTTCATAAGAAATATAGAGTGAAATCTGAGAATGTTCTCATTACTAAGCAGCCGTTAAAGTATAGATGATGTCTTCTTGGTGCTATTAGTAGCTGGTTTCAGATATCTACATTTTAGTATGCTTCCTTTCTTAAGTTGAACATTCTCTCTTATTTTGAGACAGGTTTCCCTATTCAGTAGTAACATCCTATTTATAATTAGCTTTTTATCTTTTGAGAGACAGGGTCTCCTTCTATCACCCAGACTGAAGTGCGATGACCAAAGCTCACTATAACTTTAAACTCCTGGTCTCAAGTAGTCCTCTTGCCTCAGCCTCCCAAAGAGTAGCTGGGACTGCAGGTGCAGGTCACCATGCCAGCTAATTTTTTTTTAATTTTTTTATTTTTATAGAGACAGGGTCTCACTGTGTTGTCTAGGCTGATCTGGAACTCCTGGGTTCAAGTCCTCCTGCCTCAGCCTCCCAAAGTGCTCATATTACAGGCAGGAGCTGCTGTGCCAGCCTTATAATAGCTTTTTCGATGGCTTCTTCTATCATAGGACTCTAATTTCTTCTGTAGATTTGTCTCATGATAAAAGAATTAAATGTTGCAATCACTGGTTTATATTTCATTGCCATTCCTGACTGGAGGATCAGAGTCCATGGCATGCCATATGGATCCAACTGCTAGAGATCATTGGGGCAATAGGGATTGTCTTCCTTCCATTAGACTACATTCTGATCTTGGCCACCAGTGCATTCACGAAGGAGGGAGGTGAAAAATAAAGCATCCTACTGGTAAATAACTTGATTTCTTTTGTTTCTGAGAGTGGTAAGACCGTGACAAATCTTTTTCGTTTGGAAGAATTTAAAATGTTTAGCGCTGGGTATACTTTTAGATGGTACTTGGACTGTGACTGGCAGCATACATTTATTTACTTCTGGTACTTCTCTGAGTTGCTTTGCTTCCTGTAATCTAAACGCTCCTAATTTATTAAAGCCATAAGTATAAAGGTAGTTTCAAGAATTGTAAACACTTCTTATTTTCTTTTTTTTTTTTTAGCCGAGGCTGGTTTTGAACCCTCCACCTTCAGCATAAGAGGCCTGCGCCCTACTCCTTTGAGCCGCAGGTGCCGCCCTTCTTATTTTCCTTTTAACCTGCTCTAATTTGCTCTTTAAAAGTCTTAGTGTTGGCTCGGCGCTTGTGGCTCAAGAGGCTAAGGCACCAGCTACATACACCTGAGCTGGCAGGTTCAAATCCAGCCTGGGCCCACCAAACAACAATGATGACTGAACCAAAAAAAAGCCGGGCGTTGTGGAGGGCGCCTGTAGTCCCAGCTACTGGGGAGGCGGAGGCAATAGAATCGCTTGAGCCCAGGAGTTGGAGGTTGCTGTGAGCTGTGATGCCACGGCATTCTACCCAGGTGACAGCTTGAGGCTCTGTCTCAAAAAAAAAAAAATCTTAGTGTTAATTCAAGAGTTATTTTAAAGAAACATAGATGTTTTAGTCGATTAACTTTTCTCACGTTTATAAAGGAAGCTGGAATTCCAGAGCTTACATATAGTTGAAATTGTTTGCAAAAATAAATCATGGTGTCTAGGTCAAGTTGATTGATGTTTTCTCCGATCTCTTGTAAGATTCCACTGAAATAACAATATAGAAGTACAAAAAGAAATAAATCAGTAATAGCAAATAGGAAAGGGTAAAGTGTGATATTAAACAAATTCTTGGAAATGCTAAAGCAAGCGAGGACCAATTGATGGATGAAATGGAGGATAAACAGAAGCTTAGCAGTGAAACAAAGGATGCTGCTTGTGGTATGGAAGCCAGTCTACCAGCAGGGACCTTCAGGGGTCTCTGAGCAGAAGTGAAGAAGGGACAGAAAACATAGAGATTCAGTGTTTATATAGGGGATAACTCAACTATCTGGCATTGCCAGAGCATTTCCAACCCCTTCCCAGTGGCATCTACTGTACTGCACTCTTAAAAAAGGAAAAACAAAACAGAAAACCATGATTATTTGTCTCTAGAGAAGTTGATCAGAATGTTTGGGGGAAATTTAATTGTTTTTATATTTGATATTGGCACTCCTTCCTTTAGCCTGATATTTAGGAGGGAGGGGGTGGACATTCTATATTTTGCTAGCAGCTGACACTAAAATAACATGCTGTTTCCTGTCCCATACTGAGTTCCCAGTTGGAATTTTAATTCCAGGGAGACACCTAATCAGAAAGTGGATTAGCAGAGGAAACCCATACCTGCTAACCAAGCTCTCTACCTGCACCATCAGTGTGTGAGGGTCATGAGAAGTGTGAGGGGGGAACTTTCAGCATGAAAAAGACCAGAAGAAGCAAATAGAAGACCTGACCCCTAGGGGGCAAGAGATAATGCAAGGAAAAGAATTGAACTTTAAAGAAATCTTTTAATTAATATACTCAGAAATCCTAGAAGAAAATATGTTCATAAGATCAGTCATTAATGTAATGAAGAGAGAACAGTTAGAGAATGCGAAAGAAGAATAAGAACGTGATTGTCAAAAGCAAACCTGAAGCAGAAGAATAGGAAAATAGAATGGGAGATATTTCCCCACAGTATAGAGGTTTAAGACACCAAGATGGAAAACACAAGAGACAAGACAGAGAGAGACTATGTCTGTCCTTAGCTCACATTCTCTAGAAAACAGCCTAAGACAAAAATCTTACCTCCTAACACTTTATTGGAGAGTACAGTCTCAGGAAAGCAGGAGGGAAAGGTTGGCCAAGCTTTATAACAGGTGTTGCTGATTGTTTGGAAGTCTTCAGGGGAGGTTATGTACAACTATTTGCTTCTCTGGTCAGTCCCTACAAAGAGGGTATGGAGAGGTGTTTTATCTGATGGTTTCCTTCCATCTTCTCTCCTCATCCTTTTGGTCAAAGTTTGCAAGATAGTTAACTCACTGGACCTCTTCCTTCAGTTGGCCTTAGAGAGGGAGGCCTGAC
The DNA here is from genome assembly GCA_963574655.1 of Perodicticus potto. Classification (NCBI taxonomy): domain Eukaryota; kingdom Metazoa; phylum Chordata; class Mammalia; order Primates; family Lorisidae; genus Perodicticus; species Perodicticus potto. The sequence goes on from CAUYRH010112035.1 coordinate 8,378, forward strand.
CCTACACTGCGTGGGCAGGTCAGAACTGCACAAAGGGGTGTGTTGCCAAAGCCTGTGATGGTCTGAGAAGTCATTGACCCCTAATGGCAGCCTCCGACCTTGCAACCTTTGCCTAGTAAGAAACTATTAAAAGAAAGTTACTCCTTAAAGGACTAACAGAGGGAAAAATAGGAGACTGGTGCTTTTTAACCTAAGCCCTTCTATACCTATTTCATTTGCTATTGTGTACATGTATTAATTTGATAAAAGTTGGAATGAAAAATGAATTACCATAACACCCTAGAAATATATCAAAGGTCTCTTAGAATCCATTTTTTAAAAGAAGGGACTTCATTTTTGTTTCCACAGCTTAATAGGTATAAATAAGCATGTTACGATTCTTTAAGATACTACCATCCGGGGGCCACAAACCAGCCTGCTGACTCAAGAAGCTGCAGGAAGAAAAATTGTGTCTGTCCCTTTCCTTTCACTGGTTTGCTGACTTGTTGGGGATTAATTGTTGCCTTACAATGTTACTAAAATAAACTTTTTAACATAAAAAAAAGAACTTCAAATATTAAAAGAAAATCTAATTTATGTCAGGATAATTTTATTCGGTTTGTAGAATTGATCCTTTCTCCTTTCCCACTTTTTCCTGAAAAACACCTTGTGCTATTAGATCTCCTCATTAGCATATGGTGGTCTTCTACTACCCCCTCATACCCGTAAGTCCTTCAAAGTTTGTAGTATCCTTCTAACTGATCTCCCCTTCCTCGTGTCATTTGTTGTCCTCCATAACAGGTTTTGATGTCTTCCTGTGCTACCACATCATTTGGGTTGTAACTTTTTTAAAGTGACAAAAGTTTGTAGTTATTTATATATTCTACTAGGTTATAGTATCTTCTGTTTCTTTAACAAATACTTATCGAGAACATCTAAGGGGATCAAAGGCGATCACTGGGGATTGAAAAATGAATTAGGCCTGGACAATTACCTCTCCTCAAAGAGTTCATGTTCTGTAAAAACAACAGATACATAAACAAATAATTGTAATAGAATATAAGTACTAAATAATACTAGATAAAGTTTTAAGTATTAGGAGGGTAGATGGAGGGAATGGTTCTCCGACCCACCCCCAATTTGGGTGAATCAGAAACCTCTAGGGAAGAGTAGATGATAGAACTAAATATTACAGATTGTGTACAAATTAGTCAGACAAGTAGGAAGAAAATGACTTCTTAAGCAGAAAGAATAGTGGGTACAAAAAAAACTGGAGGGTGAAGCAGCACAAGGGGTTTTTCAGGATTCCACACACATAAGAGTACCTTCTGGGCAGAGCCATTGTCACCTCTCAGGTGGATAATAATAGTGTCCTAACCAGTCTACCAGCTTTTGCCTTTGCCAAGTGATCCATTTAAAACCTAAGCCCTGGCTCGGCGCCTGTGGCTCAGTGGGCTAAGGCGCCAGCCACGTACACCTGAGCTGGCGGGTTCGAATCCAGCCCAGGCCCGCCAAACAACAATGACGGCTGCAACCAAAAAATGGCCTGGCGTTGTGGCAGGCGCCTGTAGTCCCAGCTACTTGGGAGGCGGAGGCAGGAGACTCGCTTGAGTCCCGGAATTGGAGGTTGATGTGAGCTGTGATGCCACAGCACTCCATCCAGGGTGACAGCTTGAGGCTCTGTCTCAAAAAAAATAAAAATAAAACCTAAGCCCTTCTGTGGTGACTACACCGCTTCTCTTCTCAAAACTTTTCGAGTGTAAAAGCCAAAATTCCTACAGCCATGACCTTTACAAGATTTCTGCTGACTGTCACTCCTTCCCCACTGCCACCTTTCTCAGTTCATCTCCTGCCACTCTGTTCCCTGCTTATCCAGTCTAATCTCACAGGACACCTAGATCTTCTTGTTCCTACTTCTTAGAATGAGCTGAGTGTATTTCACCTCTGGGCATTTGTATTTGTGTTCCCTTTGTCTGGAGTAGCTTCCATGCAAATACACACTTGGCTTGTTGCCTTAATTCTGAAAGAATCCAATCAAATATTATCTTCCCTGACTGCCTTGTAGAAAATAGAAATCCTCTGTCCCTCCAGCCCTAACATTACCATACCCTCTTTCTTTATTTTTCTCCATGGCTCACCATCTGTTTATTGTTTTGCTTACCTGTTTACTATGTGTCTCTCCTTGCTAGAATATAAACTCTGTATGGGCAGGAACTTTCTTTTAATCACTATTGTTTCCTCTGTGGTACAATGGAATGTCTGGCACTTGATAGCTACTTTGCAGATATTTAATGTCAAGAATCGAAGCTAAGTAGCTGAAGTCCATAAGGAGCATGACTTCCATGTAGAGGTGTTTAGACTTGAGACTAGACATTGGGAGTCTAGGATATTTAAGACAGGATTAATTAGCAGTATCAGTTTTAGGTTTTATTTTAGAAAAACTATTCTTGCAGCTTCTTAGTTGAGACTTAAAAGAAAAGCGAACTGTTAAAAGAAAGATTATTTGGATAGCCTGGGTGAGAGACTCCTTTTTCTTTTCATTTCTGATAGCACTTATTGAGGATTCTGTAATGTGCCCTTTTAATTATTATTTTAATAGAACTATAACAGCTCATTTTATGGGGTAGATAATTTATGAATGATTATATTGTGGAAAGCTTCCTGCAGAGTTGATAAGTTATTAAGAAAAGAGCTCCTATCCTTTTTATAGGCTTATACTGCAAAAGCAGGTATTCAGCAACTTGATGAATTCAATTTAGTAAGCATTTTCTAAAGAGCAACTGCTGTGTGCTCATTATCACTTTATTTGGTGAGGAAGCTATGATGAAGAAGTTTATAATTCAGTCCTTGGTCAACTTAAGCACTTTACCTGTAAAATGATTAAAGAAAATACAAGCCACTATTGTAACCATGGTTGTAGACAAAATGCAGTTTGGGTGGCGCCTGTGACTCAGTGAGTAGAGTGCCAGCCCCATGTACCAAGGGTGGCAGGTTCAAACCCGGCTCTGGACAAACTGCAACAAAAAAATAGCTGGGTGTTGTGGCGGGCACCTGTAGTCCCAGGTACTTGGAAGGCTGAGGCAAGAGAATTGCCTATGCTCAGGAGTTAGAGGTTGCTGTGAGCTGTGATGCCACGGCACTCTACCGAGGGTAATAAAGTAAGATTTTGTCTCAAAAAAACCAAAAAAAAACAAAATGCAGTTTGTCTTGGGAAGTGGGTAGGGAAAATTTTTGTCTGTTACTATATGTGTATTATCTTAATTTTCCATTTTAAAGCTGTGGACTACAGTAGTATGCCAGAACTAAGATCTGTAATGCATAATTAAATATTTTATGATTCAGAAGGCACTATAAAACCATGCCAATGTTTTATTCTGAACCTGAGTTACAACTGTTCTTCAGGATGTTCTAGTTTAGCATATGGAAGATACAAACTTAATTGTCCATGAAGACAAAATAAAGAGTAAATTAATTTAAATTTGTAGTGAAAAATTTGGTTGAGAAAAAGAATAATCATCCATGGATTGTATATTGCTAATTATTGAATAGAATAGACATCCAAAAATTAATTGTCTGTAGGGACCTTCCAAGGTAGCTGAACTAGAGTAATTCTTGTGGTCTCTTATTGCCAGGGGAAGAAACAATTCATGGATATTTGGTTATAAATATTGCTTTAAAGCATAATAGAAAAAAGCTTTTAAGAGGTTAGAGACATTAAGACTATTACAGGTTTGTCATTTTTAACCTAATAGATTATTGGTTTGAGTGACGTAGTCCTGAAATATTTATTTTCCTGTTTAAATATTCATTGCTGTGAGATAGCAAAACTCAGCTTCAGGGGAGAGGTCAGTCTGGCTTTTCTCTCTTAAGAGAAAGTATGGGGTGTGTTTTGAAGACAAGTGATTTGGAGGCAAGGTTGGGATTTTCTGTTGGCAAATCTCTAACTGCCCTTTATATATACTAGTTTCTGTTATTTATTTTTGCATGGATGTAGAATAATTGTATTGCCTGTTTTATTTTTATTTTTTTATTTTATTGTCTGTTTTCAAGAGCTCAAAATACACTAGTTACCCTCCCGCTCTCCATCTCACCCTTCATGTAGCTGAAGCACACTGGGACTTTGTGTCCTGGTTTTTAGTAGGTATAGCCATTCTAAAGGAAGGGTCATTATGAGCCTGGCTTTCATTAGATTTGCATTTGGGGGGAACAACTAGTTTTTATTCTCTTATCTGTAGGTTCCCTATAAGAAGATAATCCTCTAACTTTATAGAAACTTAGATTTATAGCTACTGTGTTAGTTCCTCTCATAGCTTTTGCCCTCTCTAGCCTTTGTCCCCCTTCTGTAGGTATAGATGCTTCAGGGCATTTTCTGGTGGTGTGCTGCCATTATAATTCTATCCCATTCTGTCAGCCAAACCTCTAAAACAGTGTTCAAAGTGTGGTACTCAAACTATCTATACCAAAAAGGACTAGGGCCCTGCCCCAATCCACTGAATCCTAATCTATGGGAAAAGGATCTTGACATTTGCATTTTTAAAAATAGCGCCTGAATGGTTTGTTATACACAGTGAAATACCGGCATCTCTGCTGTCAAGGAACAAGGTAAAGATGAGTCTGTGGGTCTGGTGAGGTAGGTATTAAGAAGGAAGGGGTCGATGATCTTATTTTTGAGACTACTACAAAAAAAAAAAAAATGTGTCCCTGACTCCTTACTTGAAATTAGAAAGCACTTTCTCTTAAATTTAATATTTCATTGGTAATAGGTTTTTATTACCATAACCATTATTACATAGTAATTAAATCTGTTTTTGTGAGCTGCCTTGAGATTCTACCCATCCATTGAGTTCCAAACAACCAAGTAAAAACTGAGCTTTTAGAATTCAACCTAAATATAAATATTGGAGACTACTGGAGAATTCTTGTATAGATTTTTCCTTTCAATTTCAAATTTATCTACAAACATCTTATGGCTTCAGGTATAATTTATTATAAAAGAGAAAATACCTAACACTTTCTGCTCTGGGTATTCAGATTTAAAACTTTGTTGAGATGAGAAAAGGAAAACGCTTTTATTCTACAGCTTTCCCCCTAGGTCAGCGGTTCTCAACCTGTGAGTCGCAACCCACAGGAACTGTATTAAAGGACCGAGGCATTTTAGGAAGGTTGAGAACCACTGCCCTAGGTTATTATGTAGTTTGAAGGAAAAAAAGAACAGTACAAGGTAATTTGGCTATCAGACTTAAACACACACACACACACAAAAAAAAAAAAAAAGAAGAAAGAAAGAAAACCCAGACTATTTTAGATATCGAAGGAAGATTTTGGGGTAGCACTGTTAAATTGTAGGTAAGTTAAGAATCTAGAATGAATTTTGCTTTAAGTCTAGCAAATAAGCTTTGTTTTGTCTTTGTGTTTACCCATTTTATTCTTCTGATTTCTTAGTTTATGGGTCTTCTACAGTTTAATTTTTAAAAATTGATCCTAGATAATTTTAAATCCAATGTTCTTAATCTTTCTGTGATAATGGTTCCGTAGCTATTTTTTTCCTCTTGTCACTGATGTTTGGGCAGAAGTCAGTTTTTTTAGTACCAGATTTGAGAAGAACGGCAGGCCTTAGGTACTGTCTGTTTTTGTTGTTATTGTTGTTTGTTTGTTTTAAACAAAGGCAGGTAGAGCTTGAAATCTGAGCCTATTGAAGCAAATCCCAGGGAGAAAAGAGGGTATAATTTGTAAATTACTTAAAAGTAAAGTTTTTTTCCTATTATAATTCTAGGGAATTAATTTCCATTTATATATGGTTCTAGAAAAATGCTTAGTGACATTATCAGTGGTGATAAACTGGGTGAGAATATGTTCTCCCTAAATAAATGATTCTTTTTATGATGGTGTGCATAAAATTATATTGATCTGTTTGTATTCATGAACCATTGTGATCATATATGTAAATGGAAGTTGGGAAACTTTTAGGATTACAGCCTGTTGATGAGAAGCAATACAATAGCAGATTATGTATATGAGTGGGACTCAAGAGTGCCGAACAAAAAACTAGAATAAAGTTGAAGAATAAACAGAAAGATATAAACAAAAATATGCCCTTCTTTTCCAAGATTAAGTGGACTTTAATTTTCCTAGAAAAATGAAGATAATTATATTTGGGGCCATTCTTTTTATGCAGAGCTTTATTTTTAGCACCAATAACATTTATTAGTTTACATACCTCTCTTGCCTTCTAAATTTGTCCTACAAGAGCAAGAATTTTATTTTTGCCTTCTTGCTTGTCCCTCTGCTAAAGACTAGCATATTGCAGGTGCATAAATGTTAACACATTATAGATTCTAATCAGAAAATTTCAATAGAAACAGGGAATGTGCTAAACAAACAGCAAAACGCTTTTACTTTCTTTCAGTTAATTTTCACAACAGTCCTCTTAGGTCAACAATTCCTTTTGCAGAGGAAGAAACAGGCTAGCAGATAAGTGAATTTGTCAATATCTGGGTAAGAAGTATAGTTGGATTTAAACTCAGGTCAGCCTTCCAGGTTCATGCTATTCTGTTTTATTCTACCTCCCATGAAAGCTTGGAAGAAAACATGTAGTTGGACCTAAAAACGATTTGAAAGTCACCCATAGCTGGGTAATAGTTGAAGCTCTCAGACTGCTGTCTATGGTTGAAGGAATGAACAATGAAAGGGTATCTATATGATGAAAACTATTATAATTACAGTGGTAGTACTGTCAGCTCTCCATACCTGGGTTCTACATCCGTGAATTCTACATTGCAGATTCAAAATATTAGGAGGGGAAATGGATGGTTGGGTCTCTACTGAACATGTACAGCTCCTCCCCCCCCCCACATTATTTTCTAAACACTACAGCATAGCAGTTATTTACATAGCATTTATATCATGTTAGATATTATAAGTACTCTAGAGATGATTTAAAGTATTATATAACGGAGGGTGTGCATAGATTGTATATAAACATTATACTATTTTATATCCAGGGACTTGAGCAACTCTGAATTTTTGTATGGAGATGTCCTGGATCAGTAGTCCCCTACAGATACCAAGGGTTGACTATATTTGAATGAAAACATTGAGCATATTTCACATTATACACAGGAAGGCCACTTATATATCTGTGATTTAAAGGAAAATCACTGTTAATTTAGAAATTAATAGTTACATCTGATTTTCACTCGCAGCAGGTTAGCATTCTTCAAGATGAAAAGAAATCATGTGAATAAAAATCAAATGCGTAATTTGAGCATGCTTTTCTTTCCTAAGGACGCAGCACTGCTTCTGCTTGCCTACCCCATACTCTTCTATGGTTTGTTATCTGCTCATTTCATTATGTGTTTTTTTTTTAAAGGAAAAGTTTATTTATTTATTTATTTTTGCAGTTTTTTGCAGGGGCTGGGTTTGAACCCACTACCTCCGGTATATGGGGCTGGCGCCCTACTCCTTTGAGCCACAGGTGCCGCCCTATTTGTTATTCTTTGTTAAGCTTTCTACTCTAGCCATATAAAGCAATTGCTGTAATGTGTACGCATGTGACTTTTTATCTTAGTCTTCCTTTATTTAATTAATGTTCTCTTAACATTTCATATTTGTTAGGCACCGTGTGGGATTCTACATTGAACAAGACAGTCTCCACCCACCGTAATGAAGCTTTTAATCTAGTATGGGAGTTAAAACATATGTAGATTTGCTTGAGTGTAAGGCTTTGAATTTAAATGTCTTGTTAAATTCTAATGTCTTGCACATTAGTGGTGCAAGCTAAATGCTATGAGAATATAGAGGGGGAAGGAATACGTTCAACTGGAAATGGGAGAAAGACTGCTAAATTAGGGAAAAGATACCTATTCTGTCTGACCTTGTGGACTACAAGAGAAAGTTAATAATTTAGTCTCTCAAATGAGATATACTAGAGCAGCTTAGCCTGTGATATTAGAAACAAAACATTTTTACATAAACGTAGAGATAAATTCACGCCTAGAAATAACCATGTGAACTATTATCTTATAGTTTTTCTGGGGGCTGTTGTACTTCTCTACTGAACTTAGAACTTTGGAATATGGCCTGGAAATTTAATAGAAATAAGAAACTATTCAACATTTTTACTGCTAGTAATATTCACTTGGGGAAATGTTTAGGCATTGCAGAGTATTTGAGAAAAAATGTGAAATCATTCCTATGCCAATTGCATTCCTTTATATACACAAAATTGTTCTTACTTTTTTTTTTTTTGCAGGTTTTGGCCGGGGCTGGGTTTAAACCCCCCAACTCTGGCATATGGGGCAGGCACCTTACTCCATTGAGCCACAGGTGCCGCCCTGATTTTACATTTTGTTTGTTTTTTTTTTTTTAGAGATAGAGTCTCACTTTGTCACCCTTGGTAGAGTGCCATGGCTTCATGGCTCACAGCAACCTCCAGCTCCTGGGCTTAGGTGATTCTCCTGTCTCAGCCTCCAGAGTAACTGGGACTACAGGCGCCCGCCACAACGCCTGGCTATTTTTTTGTTGCAGTTTGGCCAGGGCCGGGTTTGAACCCGCCACCCTTGGTATATGGGGCCGGCACCCTACTCACTGAGCCACAGGCACCGCCCTGTTTTTACATTTTTAACAAAAAATTTTTTTAAAGCAAGTAACAAAATAATCCACCAAAGATTTCTTCTTGCCCTCCCAACAGAGGTTCACATTGGCCTATAGGAAAACAGAGTCTGCCTGGCTTGCATTTCTGTGAATTAATTGCCTGGTACCCAGGCTACAAGTAGGTCAAATGTTTTTACCTCTCTTTCACTGCTATCTGCTGTGTTTATTCAATTGGCCGAGCCCTGTCAAGACTACCCTAAGGGGGAATTCATACCTTGTACTTGTGTGCCAGCATCTCATTCCCAGGAGAGTGGAAGCCGGAGTAAGAGCTGGGAGGAGTGACATCAGAGCCTGAGAAGAGTCCCCTTTGGCCACGCTGATCTTTGAAAACTCTGTCTTTGGAACCCCCATTTCCTATGCCTAGGTCAGTTTCTTGTGAATTTCCTAGGCCTGAATTCCATGGATGGACTGTGTCCATACATTGATGCACTCATTCACCTTCCCCCCGGCGGAAGGGAATGCATTCATTCGTTTCCTGGCCAAGGAACAAATATTTTCTATAACAGCATGTACCATTACATAGACTTGGAATATACGTTCTATGCTGTAAAAGTCTTGTCTTTCTCATACTGTTTCGCACAGCCAGTGTTTCTCAGCCTCCACACAGTTGACACAGGGCTGGATAATTCTTGGCTGTGGGGGGCTACCCGGTGCATTGCACAATGTTTAGTCACATCTCTGGCCTCTATCATAAGATGCTAGAAACATTTCTAAGATGTGACAACCAACAACATCTAGACATTACCAAATGTCCCCTCGGGGGGCAAAATCATCCTCGATTGAGCACCACTGATACAGCCTGATGGCGTGATTGCCTTAATTGCCTTATTTAATCATCAAAACCTGATTCCACATGCCCTGAGTTGATGATGTAACCATTTATCACTACGGCACCACCTGAAGCTTTCCCTGCTCTGTGTTCCAGTAGCCTCTTTCCTAATACCAGCCCCCTATTTCTCATCAGATCTATTGTACAACCTGAGCTGGTCTCAGAGCCTCTTTTCTCTTCCCTCTTGTTCCAAACATTGTCAGTAGATTGCTTCAAAACACAGCTCTGAGCATAAATGCTCCTTTTCAAAAACCTACCCTTGTTCTGGAAAGCAATTTATTACTGTTTCATTAGCAACGATAGAGTCACTCATTTGTCCTGTTTTGCTTGGGACATCCCCAGTTTTAGCATTTTAGTATTGAAAGACTCAGGCCTTGGCAAACCAGAGTGATAGGTCACCTGCAGCAGTAAACCCAGTTTATTTCCAGAAAATTCTACCATGTAACTCCAGTATGTATGTAACAGATGTGAATCTTAGCCTCTGGTGAGCCAAATTTGTCATATCTCTTTATTTTTCTTATTTTAAACATAACGTCTTAATTTCTGACTCGCTCTCATTTTTGTAGGAGGAAATAAAAACTGGGTTTAACCTGTGGCCTCCTGCACATTTCCAGGGTTGAACCACAGTGCTGAGATCCTAAGCTGAGCCCAAGGGCTGAAGGACACAGCAGCTTCTCAGGTCCTCAGTCATGCATGGAACCCAGAAAGTGGCTGTTGAGTTACCCACTGTTCCTATCCACCTGGCCTTGCTGGTGCAAAGACTGCCTGCTCCTTCCAGGCCAGGTCTGCCCATGGACAGCCACTGTTCTGAGGCCTCACTACCTCCCAGGCAACCTGATGGCAGGATTCAGGTACCTTCTAAACCCTCCCTTTGGCTCAGCACCTGTGGCTCAAGCGGCTAAGATGCCAGCCATGTACACCTGAGCTGGCGGGTTTGAATCCAGCCCGGGCCCGCCAAACGACAATGACGGCTACAACCAAAAAATGGACGGGCGTTGGGGCGGGCGCCTGTAGTCCCAGCTACTTGGGAGGCAGAGGCAGGAGACTCGCTTGAGCCCAGGAATTGGAGGTTGCTGTGAGCTGTGATGCCACAGCACTCTATCCAGGGTGACAGATTGAGG
>CAUYRH010112038.1:0-18614 GCA_963574655.1 Perodicticus potto
TGGTGATGGGAGGAAAATGCCTCCCTCACACCAATCCTTCAGAGGAAATCAACGCTGGTGGCAGTTTTACTCCACAGAGAACTAGTGGAGCTTAACACCTCCCTAGAAATCTGTGTGTGTGATCTCAAGCAGAAAGTTCTCCCAATATAAGGCTCAGATTTCAGATTTCTGAAGGCTACCCTTAAGGTTAATAATAATAACAATCCAAGCTGATATGATCAATCTGAAAAATTGCTGACGTCTTTATTCCCTCCTTCATCTTACCCTCTGGGCAAATAGACTTCAATAAAGTCAGAATGGAGCAAACACTCTGGGCCGTTGCCAGAATCCCATGACCCACAATGGACCCCTGAGCTCCCACTTTTAATTCTACTCTGTCTCTTGTCTTTCTTTACCTTTGCTTCTAACTCCATATTTCTTCACTCGATTTCTGCCAGTTTCCACAGTTCTCAAGGGGTGCTGCTCTAGGGGCAGAACCCCGACCAAAACTAGCTGGATGTTGTGGTGGACACCTGTAGTCCCAGCTACTTGGGTATCTGAGGCGAGAGGATCCTTTGAGCCTAAGAGTTTGGAGTTCTTGTGAGCTATGAATCCATGGCACTCTATCCAGATGACAGAGTGAGAGTCTGTCTTGGGGAAAAAAAAAAAAAAAGGAAGAAAGAAAGAAAATGAATGAGATGACCGAAGTTGAAGCAGAACTTTTAGAACATGAGCTGAAAGTTTAGAACATGATACTGTATGTTAGAAAGAATATGAGGCATTAATATCATACAACATAGAATTGTACCAATACCAATTGTAGCATACCAATTCTGAACTGTACAGCTTATTCTAAATAAATTTTCAATTTACATATCTGGAAAATGCTCAAAAAAATAAGTGCTAACTCTTAGAAAGAACTAATTATATGCCAAACATTTCTAAACACTTTATTTTTACTTTTATTCCTTTACTTAGATATTATTGGTTTTTCATTTTCTAAGTGAGGAAACCAAGGCATATAAAGGTAGCAATGTTCTTAAAATTATATCATGGTAGCCAGAATTTCTTTGTATCTGGTCCTTAATCTCAAGGTTTGAAAAATGAAACCACAGGCCATGTGACTAAGCAAAAGCACAAGATTTACTGATAGATAAAGAAATAGATAACGGAAAGAAGGGGAATAGAACTTCTAGCAATGGGGGAGTTAGTGGACCCAAATGGGAAGCCTGTGTGGGCCGTCTGTCTAGGGGGTTGTATACTACTTTTCCTATGCCTCAGGCAAGGCATTTTGGGACTGTATGTCCAGAACATGTAACAACTGATCGGGAGACTGCAGCAGAAAGTAATCCTAAAATTAGCAAAGGAATGTGGTCCATGCACTCCTTGCACCAGGCAAGGCATTAGTATGTGTGCTTTCTACACCAGGGGAAACCTGCAGAGATGAGATACCTGTCAGGCTGCTTTGTTTGTGACCTTGCTTGAGCCCATAGAATGCGACCTGGAAAGGGCCTATTTGTGCCTAAGATGTGATGATTTCTGAGTTTATCCAGGCATAGAAAATGGGGGTCCTTGTCTAGCCCTGAATGGGGGAATCCCTGTATCACCATGGCAGAGCAGATTGAACACCAAGAAGTCTAGCTGTAGAGTTTGTGCTAATACATTTCTCTCTCTCTCTCTCTCTCTCTCTCTCTCTCTCTCTCTCTCAAGTTTAGGAAATGAAACAATTAGTTGAGCTGTAAAGAATTGCTGGACATTTTTAAATGATTGATAGTGAATCATTCTATACAGTTGCAAACTTTTTACAGCAGCGATCAGATGCTAGCACGCATATTATATCCATAGCATGAATGGATTCTATGATAAAGGAGTCAGTGTTTTGTTGGTTCTATACAGCAAGGAAAACAACGAAAGAAACTAAGTGGAAAGGAATGGCAATGGTATCATTGGTTAGTATTAAACAGATTGCATTGGAAAGGAAATGTAGACAGGACCACAATAATAGTTTGGAAGAGAATTGTGGTCAGTGTACTCAAAGCCTCACAAGAGTAGGAACTGAATGAAACACAAATATAAGAAGAAAGGGTATCAGAGTTTAGGATTTTAAGCATGGCGAATTATGCAAAAATTCACACTGTGGTCATGTTTTTGGAAGCTATGGTTGTTGAAATGGAAGTAAAGGAAGTATAAGGTAATATTTTGGAGTCTGTATGAACAAACAATGAATTTTCTGTTACGTGAAAGTTTCAAAGACATTTATCAAACATCTCTTCAATTTTGTTTTGCATGAGCAGAGCACATCCATTTGTTCTGACCCCCAAATCATTTTAAAAGCATGTGTTTTTTAATAATTTAATTTGTTAGTATGTTTGGCTAAGGGTAAGAAAATACTTATTAAAATTGGATTCATACATAAGATGTGCATTTATTTCAGTTAGTATGTCCGGAGATAGATGGCTCCAAGTGTTTCACAACTTTTAATTTACATTTCAATATCTCTTTTTGGTCATATAACTTCACTGGCAGCACATAGTTAAGATTGATTATTTTTTAATTATTTCTTTTACTAATTTTATATGATGCTGATTAAAATACCAACTAAAGATGAAGCCTATGTACCATGCAAGTCATCTTCATGTCATAATCTTTTATTAGTACTTACTATCATTAAATGTTTACTTTGCTTTTAAGGCTAATATAATATAATATTGGCTGATATTAGTCTTGTTTACCAAGTTAAGGAAAAAATACAGCTTTGTATTAGGGCCAAAAAGAAGGTAAAATAGAAGAGTGTTTATAATTATAAAATTTTAGAACAAAAAGACATTTTTTCAATCAAACAGTGAAAGTTATAATAAAAAAATAAGGGTATATCTAGCTATATATGCCTTTTTGCAAGCATGGTAGCAATTAAATCAAATGTAGTATCAATTCTCTCAGTTGAAAATAAAGGACATAACCTTACCTTCTTCGAAAACATTGAAGTCTATTTTTATATAATTTTAATTTAAAAAAGGATAAAAATGTATTATTTATCAAACATCAAATTATATTATTTGCATTGAAGATTAATCCTATTTATTCCTTTTCAACATCTTATGATACATTTTAAATAAAAAATTAATAAGCAGTTAACAGTAACATCTTTTGGTCTATATAGCTTTGAGTTGTAAAATTAGAATGTAGTTAGAGGCTCTGTGCTACATAATGACCTTTTTAATGATCTAGCCTGAACTATAGACATTTAGGCAAGCAGAATAAATGTGTTGTTAATATCTTAATCAATGGAGTAAAAACTTTTCTCTGATATCTGGAACAAGGCAAAGATGTCCACTCTCACCACTTTGATTCAACATAATAATAGAAGTTCTAAATATCAGGAAAGAAAAAGAAATAAAAATCATCTACCTCAGAATTAAAAGAGTGACATTTCCTTATTTGTAGAAGGTATGATCCATAAAGGTAGGAAACACTAAAGATATCACCAAAACCTCTTTAATAAGTTCAGTAAAGTTGTAGGATGCAAAATCAATAATATTTTCCAATACCCCAAACTCTCACACTCACTATATCTTCTTGGAGACAACAGCATGTTTTTTCCACTGTGGCCCCACTGGAGGTGTTGTGGAGGGGACCATCTCATTTGATATTTTCTAATGAGTTATCCCATCTTCACATTCATCATTCATTCCTGGGCACCGTCACACTGTTAGATTTTACCACCTCTAACCATGAACTAAAGCAGTAAAAAAGATAACTATTGCAAGAGTGGCATGATGTCACATAATTCCAGAATATTGTGTCATATATTTCAACACTTATGCCATAATTATAAAACCATCAAAAGAGAACCAAAAAATATGTATTTCTTACTCATGATCTTTATGGTAATTTGGATTGTTAGGGGAAGAAAGAAATCATTAGCATTTCAAATATTTACAGAAAAAATGGAGAACATACAAACACTAATCCTAGTCATTTTGTATATGCATGAAATATTTTATTTTATATGAAGTGACTCTAAAAGGTAGAAAATAAAATAATGGACAGAGTATTTGCAGCCCTTACACAGGAAAAAGTAGTGTGCTTTGAAATGCCAATATTAGATGATGATGTTGGAGAAAAAAATAATCCAGAAAGAGGAACTTTCTATAGTACAAACCAGATTGGTACATACCAATAACTTAGTATCATTCATGAAAATGTTAGAGTAGGAGAGGAGACATGTCTGAGACCAAATGAAGGTGCTTGAATGATGGGTACGGATGTTAAAGTAAGCAGTTCTCAAGCAGAAGTTACCTAGAAAGGCTGCCAAGCACAGGCAAGTACTGGTCTTCACAAGATTATCAGTTGTCTCTGCCACCTTAGATGAACTTTGGATAATTACAATATCATTTACATTATGGTTTTAAAATTCCTCTGCCTTGAAATTTCCCTGACAGTTCTGAGACAACCATTTAAAGTGTAAAAATGGGAGAGAACCCAATTTTAGGAATTACTATATAAATTTTTAGTAAAAACCAACCCTTTTATCCTGAATATTCCTCTCTTCAATTAGTAAGCCTCTGGAAGATCTAAGATCACCTCTTCTCCAGAGCAGCTGCTCTTTTCCAGCCCACCCACATGAGAGTGTCTTTTCACCTTCAATAAAGCATTCACTTGCTTGGCTTACATGGTATATTCTGAAATCATTTTCTGTGGTGAACACCGAGAACTAGGAAAAAACACTTGGAGACCCGTGATAGAACTTTTTTTAAATAGGTAATGTGTCTTCAAAATATAAAATGGATAAAGCACTGAAGGAAAAAGACAAAAATACAAAATCACACCATACAAGTTGGAGTCTGACTCCTTCTCTTGTGAGAAATCCTGAAAGTTTCCACTAAAACTTTGACTTCAAACATTTTTAGTACCCTAAAAATAAATGAATCTCCTAGTTCCCATTAGAGAACAATCCTTTAGAGTAATATATGGCTCTTCCCATTTTGGGCCCATAATTCTATTTGCATTATATCGGGTATTACATCACTCTCTTTTTAAATGTTATCTCCATTACGACACTGCAAAGTTGCCCTCCCATGAATAATAGCAAGCAGTCCTCTCTACTGGTGGAGCTGAGTAGCCTCTTCTTTGATTTTAAAATCCTCACAATTCCATTTGTTATTCTATTAGTTTTTTGTCATTTTAAAAATGTATATGAATTTTATCGTCTCTTTCAGCAACTCTATCTTTGAGTTTATGATTAAAATCTTGAGCATTTAGCAACCCTGGTTTTATTTTGCCAATCTCATCTCACTTGGTCTGGTGAGTTGTAGTAATAAGTAGGTCAATGTGGGTCCATTTAAAAATATCTATTTGGTTAAAAAGTTAATTACAAAATTACCTCTCTGAATAATTGTTGCATCAAAATCAAGGGAAAGAATATCTTTCCTTTCCATATCTAGTCACATTATTTTTTGCAGACATTTATTAATTCAAGGAAAATTTATACTAACCTTTTATTAATGTCACTGTATGTAGCATTCTCAAGAGAAGAGAGTGAGAAGGTTCAAAAAGAACAGTGGCACTAGGAGGATGTGGCTCTGCTTTTTGAAGTCTTACTGATTAAAAGAAGAATATTCAACACTAAGAGGTTGGCTTTTACTAAGTATTTAGATAGTAATTTCTAGAATTGGGATCCCTTCAATTTTCATACTTTATATATTTGTTTCTTTTTTTTTTTATTTGTTGCTGGCGTTTTAATTTTATATATAGTTGCTTCAGAACTGTCAGGGTGATTTCAAGAGTGAAAAAAATTTTTAAATCACAGTATAACTAGTATCATAATTAGCTGATGTTCATGTGGTAGAGATTGCTGATAAGCCTGTTGAAGCCAGTTCTTGCCCAGTAACAGCTTCTCTAGTGAGCTTCTGCTAAAGGGTTGTTTACTTTAACAACTGCACCTACTCTGCAAGCCTCTACCTCCATTCATACCCCTGTCTTGTAGTCTAACACAGTGATTTTCAACCAGTGTGCCGTGAGAGGACTTTAGGTGTGCTGCAACAATTTTTAAAGATCATTAATTAAATTATTTTCAAAAGAAGTTCAAAGCACTATAAGCATATTCTTTTTTTTTTTTTTTAACTTTTTTTGATCAACATAATTTAAGTGTTCTTTGGAAGTTTAACTATAGCTTCAAGTGTACCCTGATATAAAAAAGGTTGAAAAGCACTGCTCTAATCCAACTATCAGGAAAACATTAGTTTTTTTCCTAATAATCTTTAAATAGGTGGGGATGAATTTGTTTTTTATTATATTGTTCATGACAAAGTAGCACTCATATTTACATGACACCAAGTATCAGAAGATGAAAAACCTCTGTACTATTAAGCCACCACTTATGACATGTAAATCTAGCCAATAAATCTCCTTAAAATTTTTCAGTAATTTACATTCAGGAATGTTTATGGGAGTCCTGCAGGAAAGGAACACCTTCTCCTTTTTTTAATATCAGCCATGTTTAATATGATATAATCGTATAGGTCAAAGAGCTTTAACTTGACCATGTGATATTTAATCCCAAGTAACAGTTTCTGGTTTAATTTTCCAGCAAATTTTGTTGGCTTCTTAGGAAAATCTAATTGATTTCTACCTTGAATCAATTTCTAACAAATGAAGTATTTACATAGCTACTATATGAGTACGTACCTAGAGTACCATTGTCAACATCTGACGTGTACTTGAGAACATGCTGAAAGATTCATATTTAAAATGTAACATACTGCTTTTTTGTTTTTCATTCTTCCCAAAATTATTACACTCAATCAGTGCCTACCTGTACAGAGAGATCCTGACTGCTATATCAAGTATCACATCCTGTGTCCTAAACCAGGTTTCTATCAAAGAGTTGCAGAAAATATCATTTTAAACTAAAACATGAAGGAATAGCTTATTGGCATTGAAAAAAAAATGTGAATTTTTGGACTGAGAAATTAAGGTCTTTGGCAATATAAATGGTAAATCATCTGTTTTAGCTAGAACTATATCTTTAGCTAGACCCATATCTAAAACTTTTTGCTGTTACTAGAAAAATAAATACTATGTTTTCTAGATTTCACTTAGTCATATGGTTAAGTGAATTATCATTTTTGAATTATGCTAATGAGATAAGAAGACAGGAGGAAATCATCAAAGAAGGTACAAACATGGTCTCCATTTCCAAACTGAACAAGAGATCAGAAGCAGATATGCACAGGATTTGGAATAGCTCAAAGAACAGGCAAATTATTTTATTTTATTATGTAGGCCTTATAAAATGGTCTTGGGATGAAGTTACATCATACTGTTGTTCTCTGAAGTCAATCTTTGGCTGGGCTCTATTAGGCATGAAAACATTTCTTTCTTTTTTTCCCCCTATGTGCCAGGCAGGATTTATTTAAGAAAAACAAAAGAATTATAATTATAAAAACAAAGGACAATAATTATTTTTAAAAACATAATCATCACACTTACTATGCTTTAAACAGCTTGGCTCTTAAATTTCTTAAGGTCATGTTAAGATTTTTCCTGAAGGAATTTGTTATCTTGGGCCATACTTACTATCATTTTTTAGTTTTCTTTTATTTAAACCAACTGAAAATCAAAGAAATAATTACTATCATTCTTGAAAGGATGATGAACAGTTCAGAAATGAGGACAAAGAGGTAGAGTTTAAGTTAAAGAGAACACAAAACTTTTCTCTGGATCTTCACTCTCAAAATGGAATCTGAAGCATAGGCAGGCTCCAAAATATGGTCCTACATGTTTGATGTGGGTAGGGGATCTCTGCAAAGTAAGACGGCACACTAACAGAATAATGAGACCCAAATTAATTTAAACTTGACTTTTCGAGAAATGAAATAGCCACATATTTACTTTCTATGTTGTTATTTACGTGCTTTTTTAAGGAAAGTATTAATTTGTCCTATCCAATCCTTATAGTGACTTAAAGAAAAGATCTGTGACTATATGACTATATTTGGAAAAACAGAGTAAATAAAACAAAACAAGAAACAAGAAGTATTTTATCAGGTGTTTAAATACACCAATGAGATCTAGAAAAGAGTAGAAGGAGCCAAAGAACTTAACTACTTGTATACAGAAGCAAAGAGTTCCATGGTCACTGAAATTCAATTTACTGATGTAAATGTCATATTTAAGCTTGATGAAATTGAGCTATATGTCATATAAAATTATGAGAGGATTTATCTCCTAGAATATATTTCTTATAAAAATGTAAATTCTATCACAATTGAAACACACCAAAATCATGCAAAGAAAATGTCTGAAAAAAGATTAAAATTTAACCATAGGAAACTGGTTTTATAGGCAGAGAGTAGTAAATTTATTTTCCATTACTCGGAAAAGGGTGGCTTAGATTTAGCATTAAAGCCCATTGTTTGCTGATAAGCCATTATCCATACCATGTTAGTTCATGTTTTTCTCTTTCACGTAAATGGGCCTTACCATTTTGTTTTCTAATTGTGTATCCACTCCCTTATGTGTCCACAATTCATTGGAATGTTTGGCTTGTGAGAGCTTATATCTGGTTCAGTCCCTTCTAATGTTTTGGCTTGGTCTAGATCCTGTTTTGGCACTCTGTAATGTTTGTGGCATTTCAATTGACTGGTGTCAGTTAGAAAAATACAAGCAGAACTGAATTCTTCTTCTTAAAATAATTCAGTTGTTAATTTCACTTTAATATTCACCTCCTCCCCACACATATTTACAATCTTTCTGCTTATAGACCATTTATATTGAGCTTCCCAGACTGTAAAACATGACTGGTTATTTGGCCAGTTCTTAAAAGCATTCCACTGGGATTATTTACCAAGCCGTTTTAAGCACTCATTTAGAAAATAGGCAGAGAAAAACTCATTTGGAATAAATTTCAATTATTGTAGAGTAGTCCACAGTCCAGATATTCTTAAACTCTGAAATACTCAGCATCATTAAATTTACCTCTTTCTGCAGCTAAACATCATGGAGTTATCTGCTGAGTCATTAGAGTATTAAAAAAAAAGATGAAATGTTTATGTGCTTTCAAAGTTTCCTGTAATGAAAGCTGATTTTTGAAACTTGGTGTCTAATTTGTTTCTGATGATATATATAAGCTTAAGGCCCCTATATGGCCTTTAGAGTTTGCTCAGTAATGCACTTCAGAATTTACTACCAACTAGATAGCATTTTTAATTTAGTGAAGCAAAGTGGTAATGTAATAGTGTCCCTAGAGAAAAAAACAGTATCATTATTTTGTGAGTTTTATATTCCTCTAATGAAATCAATTCCAATTTATGTTCCTTTTGTGATAATATAGAACTTTCTTTAAAGCACGGATGCCCAACTGCCTGTAATAATGGTATTGCATGCTTTCACTGACAAGTAGGCTAATGGGATTGATAATCCTGAGATAGAAATCTCATATTTGAGGGGCAGTGTGTGGGGTGACAATATTTTCTTTGAATATAAAAAACCATTACAAAATAGAATTTTCCTTTTCTCTTTCGAGGAACACAGGAAAACCTTATCTTTCATGGTGGATAGAGCTGGTGTTACTAAAAACCAGGGTAATGGGCATAGCTGTGTTTATACGTTCCATAATTCATTCTTTTTAGAGATGCTTCAGCTGTTTTTGATGAGTTGTTAGTGTTTAATCTGAAAAGAAAATGCAGTCTAATGTTTCCATGTCTAAAAGCACCATAAACTGTGTTGAACATGAATAAAAGTTACTAATTCAGTCATTTGCAATATGCTTGGACACCAGGCATAGAGATATAATGAGGGCACTGGTGCCATTGGAGCAAATCACTTATTGATATTAAGGACATTTCTCATTACCTGGCCGGTAATAAAATGTCCAAATTATGTAGCTAGGAAAATTATGTATCCAAATTTACCTAAGAGGCAAAGCATAATGTAGAAGATTCGGGCTTTTTACCTTCTGGCACACAAAATGTGGTTAAAAGTATTTTATTTCCCTCATTACATGTTGCCCATACAAATTGGCAGATTGAAACCAGAGTTTTTCATGCAAAATTGCCAAAGAAGGAAATCTGTGTTCCAGTCATCTATTTCTTACCTCAGTAGTGATGAGAGTCCCCAGCTATGTGATGTTTGCTTAATGCTGGAAACTTGTCTTCTTGCTACTTAGAATGGCTTCAAGAGGAATGCACAAGACTTTTCTCTCTCAGGGCTCACCTACTTCTTTCAGGTCTTTCAGGTAAAGATTGCTAAAATCAATTTAGAATTTTTTTTTTTCACTTCATCTTCAAAGCAAGATGCACATGGAAGCTCTAAATCAGAGTGTCTAGCATTTTGGCCTCTCTGGGCCACTTGGGAAGAAGAGTTGTCATAGGGCACACATTAAGGACATATACACAAAAAGTCCATGCACAATTTATTGTTCTTAGTACCTTTTTGATATGGTATATTTAACATAGAGGTTTTTGACACATTTACTTTTGTGTCATGAAATAAATACTGTCAGAAGAATTACTTCGGAGTCCTGAACATTTGAAATATCTTCTAATTAAATGAATATTTCTTCAATGCTCTAAAATTATTGCTTTTCTGCTCAGTTTAGCCTCCCGTGTTCAGGTGTGCATTCAGATGCTGACTTTACATTTCCCCATCTAATTTTTTCCTTTTTTCAGAAAAGTTACTGTCAGCTTCTTAATCTGGAACTTACAAGAAAGCTGCTCGCAGGATGGACCAGAGCAGGGAACACAAATTGGGCTCTAAAGCAAGTTCTTTTGAGAAGTTAGGTCCCCAAGTTTTGGGGATCAGGTAGGACCAAAACATACACTTCTTGTAGTAAAGGAAATTAAATGTGTTCTCTTGCATCACAAAGCTAAAAGAGTGAGCAAAACACACAACTTCATTTGATAAAAGCAAAAGGAAAATGGATCAGCATATTGTGTTTGTTTCTCTTGGTTTTTTTTTTTACTCGTCGCTCTCTCTGCATATGACTATTTCACCTTTGTTCAGCCTTCAGTGGAATAAGTCGAAGGACATGCATAGATGAGTATCAAATTCCTATTCTATCCTTCATTCTCTTTACGACTTAAGGATGATTTTTAACTTGGGTATGTATATTTTAGCCTCATTTTTCTCTTCCATAATACAGGAATGATAACTCAAGTTTCTGTCTTGGAGTTATGGGAGTTTTCAGTGAAATATTTATGTATATTATTTAGCTGAGTAAGCTCAATAAATGTTATTAATGTGATTATTATAAACTGTAAAAATTAATAGTGATACTACTATTCTAAATTTATTATAAAACATGCATCACTTTAATGAATTTATAAAACAGATGATAAATTTAGGTTATACTTGTTTAAAAATATTCTTATAGTTTCAATGAGTAGTATTAATCCACATGTTAATTAAAAATCCTGGTTATGTAATATATATGTAAATGTAGAAGTAAGTACAGTAATAATTATGGTAACAAATATTTGTATTAAAATGTATTTACATTAGAATATCACAATTTAATATTTATATACATAAAATACAATAATGAAATACATTATGATATTAAAAAGACAATTTGTGTATAGTGAAGATATAAATTATTTATATTTTATTTTTTGGGAGTACTTCCCTAATTTGCTTTCATAATAAAAATAAAAATAAAAATTTTTACTTAAAGTGAACTTAAAAAAGAAGTTCTTCGAAGATTTTTTTTCACTTTTCTGTCTTTTCATATATTTCTGAATATCATGATATTATAGAATATTTACATAAGATAAATCTGTTTTACAGAAGAAATATAGTTCATTGTTCTCAGATTTAGGTGGCTACTAAGCAAGTTGGATAAAATAAGCCATTCTTAATTTCACGGGGACTTTAAATTTTGCTGAAAGCAGATTTTAGAAAGTCCTAAGAACAAAACTGAGAGTAATGAGAAAATTGCAGTATCTATTTAGAGCTATCACAGTTTAAACTCCAGGTTGAGAATAAATTGCTTAGGAATTGGTAAACAAGACAAGGACACAAATATCAAGGGCAAGTAAGCAAGTGTTATTCACAGACTTTCTCTAGAAGTTTGCTCACTTCTTTAAAAGTTATTTACATAGAGTCAATTGTATATCGTGTACCTTTTTTCCCATTAGTTTTTCACCATGCCCAGGATCCCAATATTGATGAATATCTAAGTTTTGACATTATCAACAGAGTTATCTACTGAAATATCTGGAATTTTTATTTTTTACTGTTGTACATAAAATAGACAGTGAAAAAAATAAAGAAGTGTGTTTATATAACTACAAGGAAAAAGGTTTAGGATTATTTGTACCTGAATTCCATAATTTAGAGAGCCAGACTTCCTTAACTACATTTTTGATCAAGAGTATGATCATGGCTCGGCACCTGTGACTCAACAGGCTAAGGCGCCAGCCACGTACACCTGAGCTGGCGGGTTCAAATCCAACCCCGGCCCGCCAAACAACAATGACGGCTGCAACCAAAAAAAAAAAAAAAAAAAAAAAATGGCCGGGCGTTGTGCCGAGTGCCTGAGGCAAAGCATGGTAGCCATCCTACTTGGAACCATCCTACATGGTAGTCCCAGCTACTTGAGTGGTAGAGGCAGGAGACTCGCTTGAGCCCAGGAGTTGGAGGTTGCTGTGAGCTGTGATGCTACGGCATTCTATCCAGGGTGACAGCTTGAGGCTCTGTCTCAAAAAAAAAAGAGTATGATCATGAAATTTTGTAGATACAAGAAAATCTTCCAGACTTATTTCCCTAACATGAAATAATATTTGCTAATGATCTTTGCTTCAACTGGTATTAAAGCTAAGACTGTCTCAAATTGGCAAACTAAAAACACAATGAGAGGACTGGAAAACTTTGCAGGTCCTTGTCTGCTCATAGATGTGTCCACATTTTCCATCTAATGAAAGGAATGGAAAGTACTAGACATTTCTGAGACAACTAGTAATTCCCACATATAGTTTGGTTTTATTTTAATTTCAGAAATCATTTTATTTGATTTTATTTTAAATTCAGAAAGTAATAGACATTTCTGAGACAGCTAGTAATTCCCATATATATGTTTGGTTTTATTTTAATTTCAGAGAGAGAGAGAGAAAGACAGAGATATTTGATATACATGAAGTAGTATTCCTTGTTTTAAAAAATAGTTTTTCACTCTGTATGATTCTGAATGATTCTATTTTGGTCAGTTTCCTAATGAAATCACTTAAACTTTATTGCTAGCAACAAAAAGCTACTAATATTTCTCCCATTTGATGCCATCTTTTCCTATAACTTTTCCTATAATTACAACCTAGAGTTATTGTCCATAATATTGTCATATCATTTATCCTTTATGTTTACCCAAAAGATATTCAAAATATGTGTTTTTTAGTATATTGATGTAAGCTAATTATGTGTAAGTCTCTATTTGGTGACCCATGTCAAATAGTTTATATATTCAAAAGATTTTTACATTCTTGGGAAGCCTTAAAAGGTCAAACTTCTGAGACTAGGCAGATTATAATTTCCACAGAGTAGCATGGCTTACAGTGACTATCTCTTAATCTAAATCCAGGCTGCCTATTGTGACTTTACATTTTACTGCCTTCTTATTTCTGGAGCATGGAACACAGGGAGTAAGAGGGAATTCCTCAAACATTCATGCAAGATAAGGGCTAAAGTTAAATTAATGTGTTCTTGTATTTTTTCAGTACATGTTTTTAAATACTATATTTCAAGCACCCTTCTGAGCTCTGTGGACATAAAAACTAAAACACATGATCCTACCCTGAAAGAGACACACATGCAAACAGATAATTAAAGCAAATCTGGATTAAGTGTTCTAAAAAATGTGGGCAAAGCTTTGTGATCTACACAGAAAGGAAAGATCGATGTAGCCATTGCAGAAGAGAAAACGTTTTAAGCTTAGTTTTCTAAAGACTTCATAGAGATGATATAGGTTTGTGCTAAAGAGAAGGGGGAGGGCAATTTTAGGCAAAAAGGAGTAATTTAGTGAAAGTCAAGGGATCCTAAAAGAGCCTGACCTTTATGAGAAATAATTAACAATTAAATGTACCTGGATTCTTTGGGAATCATGACGTATCATAGTCACATAATTTGGGACCAATTGTCCGGAGACTCACAAGCCAGTTTGACTGGTATAGAATGTTTAACAGCTTTTTATAAACAGGTAAGTGGTAGGTTACATTTGCCTACATTCATTTATTCAGAACTCTTGCTTTAAATGTTCCCATGGTTCCCATTAGAATTATGAGAGCTTTTCAGAGGACATAAACCTTAATCATGCCCACTGCTCTCTGTTGATTTCTTCTCTTCTCCACCAAGTGATTTCCTCATATACTATAGTAGACCTTATCTGAATATGTCTACAAGACAATTCTTCCCACAAGATAAAGGGATAGTAGTTATTCGGTTACTCCGATTGAAAGATGCT
Organism: Perodicticus potto; assembly: GCA_963574655.1. Taxonomy (NCBI): domain Eukaryota; kingdom Metazoa; phylum Chordata; class Mammalia; order Primates; family Lorisidae; genus Perodicticus; species Perodicticus potto. The sequence goes on from CAUYRH010112038.1 coordinate 14,432, forward strand.
CTACTCAGACTTCTGGTACTTTGATGGCGACATACTACCAGCATACTCACTGAAGTCAATTTAAGCCTGTTCCCTTGTTAGACGAACACTGCTGCTTCTTTGGCTCCCTCTGATTTCACCTGCCTATGGCTAACAGATCCAAGCGCTAAAGATGAGATGCTTTAAACAAACTGAAACAAAAAGAAACACACTTCTCTCTCTCTCACTGCATTCCATTCTCAGCTTAAGGGTCTATGGTATATCTAATGTTATTTATAGATTTCCCAAAGAATGATGGACAAATAAGCTAGCACCACAAATATAAAATGCTTACAGCAATAATCCTGCTAAAAGTTGCTACTTATGTATAGTAGAAACTCTGCGTTGATCACTCCCTATACTATCTTCTAAAGCTGACCTAATTTTCATAGACCAGACATGCACCACATGTACATATCATTATAGTAGGCCTAGTTCCTCCTGTTGATCCCCTCCATATGTTTACCAGTTAGTTGCAGTCTCTTTGGTGGCCAACTTATAGAAGTTCTATTGCACTTTATTGAATATTATCACCATCTTTACTTCAAGTTACAATAAGGAACTTGAAGATGTAATGCTTCTTAGAAAGTGCATGTGCATCCATCAGTGATTGATTTATATACACACAAAGCTTATTTGTGTAAGAATAGCATGAGTCTAAATCACCTCAATATTTGAAACAATTGGGTAAAAGGAATCTCTGCATGTAAAAATAACTTTTTGCTTAGATACAGATATTTATAAGCACTGAATTAAAAATTTGGGTGTTAGTGAGATTCCAACAGCAGCAAGGAATAATTTAGGCAGCAAGTGAATTCTTGGAGGCTTATCTGCTTATGCTAGTATTGACAGCAGATCTGAGGGGAATCTTCAGAGGGAAGTCATTTCTATGTGTAGCACCAGTTTCTGAAACTGATGTGTGGCAGAAAAGACTCTTTGGCTTCTTCTTTTATTAACTCACCTTTTCTAGGTAGTTAATATAAAATCAATCAGAGAGATGTTCCAGGTACTAAGTTCTATAATTCTACACATTACCATTTCCCATTTCATCACTTTAGTAATCCAACTCTGCTAATAAAGACCTCTACATTACTGCTTCTACTCTGAACCAAGCACTCTGAATATCCACAGTTAGGATTTCACTTTATAGTAATCCATTTTTAGACACACTTTCCGGGTGTGCTTTGCTTCTAAGTATGGTGACAGCTTTACTGAAAAGCTATGAATTAACATTGGTTAAATGAAGTTAGCTTTAAACTCTCATTCTTGTTTCCCTTGTTACCTCCCTCTCTTCCCACCTGTAGTAACTGTAATAACTAATCTTTTCTTTTTCTCCCGTAGGCTACCTCTTGTCAACACCTCTTCTAACTCTGTAAATGGATAGCACATTTCTCTTAGTTTCAGTCTTAACTTCTCACTTGAACAGTAATAGTAGAGCCCTAGATGAAAAACTGACATTCAAGCTCTAGTGAACCTTGTGGCTAGTTTCTTCAGATGACAACAACAAATGCCATGCAAGTTCCTGGGCCATGCTCTGGATTCTCAGAAGGCACTCTACTTTGAAGTTATCTGTTATCTTTCTCTTATGTGATTGGAGTTTTACTAGCAGACACTAGTAAAGATTTATGTAATTAAACCTCTGGAAGTGGTTTATCTTAGATCTAGATATTTATAAATATCTTAGATCTTGATATTTATAAGCACTGAGTCATTGATTAAAACTCAAAAGCTTCTATGAAGAAAGTCTTGGATTAAACATTTTTTTTTTAACAAGTGAACAGTTTATTAAGAATTAAACAAAGGTATGATGTGATACAGTACAAGCAAGACACTCAAGATAGGTATAATAGTACTACTCACACAAAGTAGTACTATTTACTACTATTTTACTATTTAAACTTCACCTCAAAAAAAATCACAAGACAAAAGAGAAAGCAATTTCACTGTTATAAGATAAGATATTTCATACAAAGTATTAACTCTGCCCCCACCAAAGCTCAACCTCCCAACCAACAAAAAACTATCTGGGAATACTGCTATGCTAACATATTAACCACAGTATAATCATTCATAGGAAAACAGTAATTACAATTACTGTTTTCCTATAAATGATTAAACATTTTAATGGACATTTTTTGGAGAAGATTTCGGAGGAAACATTTTGCTTCAAATGGCAGGCTCAGCGCCTGTGGCTCAATGGGCTAAGGCACCAGCCACGTACACCTAAGCTGGCGGGTTCAAATCCAGCCCAGACCCGCCAAACAACAATGTTGGCTGCAACCAAAAAATGGCCGGGCGTTGTGGCAGGCTCCTGTAGTCCCAGCTACTTGGGAGGCGGAGGCAAGAGACTCGCTTGAGCCCAGGAATTGGAGGTTGCTGTGAACTGTGATGCCACAGCACTCTATCCAGGGTGACAGCTTGAGGCTCTGTCTCAAAAAAAACAAATGGCGCATAGGGTGGTTATGAAGAAATCACATAGTCTGAGGGGTAAGGGGATGCTGAAGAAGGATGGGGAAGTACCCAAAGCCACTTTAGCTACTTCACACTGTTCACTAAATCTGGCATATTGGTCTGAAAAGTTATATGTCACGAGAAAAATGACCTTGTGTTGACACAGAATGATATCAATGGAGAGTTTGTTACCAGATGAATGACACAATTAGACACATTACACATTGCTAGTTGCCTTCATTTTAGAAATTGTCATGATTAAATAATGACTGAATTTTTTTTAGGAGCAAAAACCTTTAGAGAAAGAGTAAGAAAGAAGCAATTACAGTCCAGGAGTGGTGGCTCACACTTGTAATCCTAGCCCTTTGGGAGGCTGAGGTGGGTGGATTGCTTAAGCTCAGGAGTTTGGGACCAGCCTGAGAAACAGCAAAAATGAAAAATTAGCCAGACATGTGGCAGGTGCCTATAGTCCAGCAGCTTGGGAGGCTGAGGCAAGAGGATTGCCTGTGCCCAGGAGATCGAGGTTGATGTGAACTATGACACCACTGTACTCTATCCAGGGTGACAGAGTCAGACTATGTATCAAAAAGTAAATAAATAAAATAAAAATATAAAAAAGAAGTAATTATAATCAGTAATGTTATTCAGAATGTCTGATCATAACATATGAAATAATTTTGAATAACTATTTTTATCTGATTTCCAGGTAATTTGAAAATTTTTTCTAATGATGTACCTACAGCACAAGTAAAAGAAAAGTTAACCTGTGAGGGCTGAAAAAAATCTAACTTTTACTAATATCATTTTGAAGTATTTCCTTTTTATTATTATTACTAAATCATAGCTGCATACATTAGCGCAATCAAGGGGTACAATGTGCTGGTTTCATATACAATCTGAAATATTTTCATCAAACTGTTTAACATAGCCTTCAGGGCATTTTCTTAGTTATTGTATGAAGACATTTGTATTCTGCATTAAGTAAGTTTTGCCTGTACCCTTCTAAGATGCACCATAGATGTGGCCCCACCAATCACCCTCCCTCCACCCCAACCTACCCGATCCTCTCCCCTCACTTGCCCCTTTCCCCATGTTATTGTGCTCTAGTTGGGTTATAGCCTTCATATGAAACCTTTAAATTAGCTTCATAGTAGGGCTGAGTACATTGGATACTTTTTCTTCCATTCTAGAGACACTTTGCTAAGGAGAACCTGATCCAGCTCCATCCATGTAAATATGAAAGAGGAAACGTCACCATCTTTCTTTAAGGTTGCGTAATATTCCATGGTATACATGTACCACTATTTATTAATCCATTCATGGGTCAATGGGCACTTGGGCTTCTTCCATGACTTAGCAATTATGAATTGGGCTATAATAAACATTCTGGTAAAGATGTCTTTGTTGTAGTGTGATTTTTAGTCTGTTGGGTATATACCTAGTAAAGGAATTATAGGATCGAATGGCAGATTTATTTTCAGATCTCTAAGTACTCTCCAAACATCCTTCCTAAAGGAACGTATTAGTGTGCATTCCCACCAGCAGTGTAGAAGTGTTCCCTTTTCTCCACATCCACGCCAACATCTCTGGTTTTGGGATTTTGTCATATGGTCTAATCTTACTGGAGTTAGGTGATATCTCAGAGTAGTTTTGATTTGCATTTCTCTAATGATTAAGGATGCTGAGCATTTTTTTGTGTGTCTGTAAGCTGTGC